>JAUZST010002888.1:0-43512 GCA_034779995.1 Parotocinclus haroldoi
TATATATATATATATATATATATATACAGAGAGCTCTGCATTTAAACCTCATGATGTATGTTGAACTAAGAAATAATAGCTGTAATACATAATTTGCTTCGGCTACTACTGGTCCAGTCCCTGGACAAGAGGGGACTTTGAAACTAGGGTGATAGAAGCCCCTGGCAAAGTGGAACACAAATAGGGAACACAGAGAATGCTCCAATCGTCATGCTACTGTAGGTGACTAAGGCCAGATTGGATCAGTCAGTACAGCACTGGTTCTCAGTGCTGAACCTCTCTGACAAAGTGACGACTGTCTATTGTTCAGCACATTCGTTCTACAGGGTGTAAGATGTTCAATTGCTTAGAGGCAAGGCAGCTTTATTCTGGCAAGAGTTTGAGGTACTGATTCCACATTGGTCAATTCTGACTTCAGGTTGAGTCTAATACCATCTGAGTCTCTGATGACTGACTCCCAGTGTATTGACTCCCAGCAGTGTCCCAGTATAGGGCTGAGTTCTGGTATCATGTGATTCATCTACTGTATGCTGGTGTTCCACCTTGCCAAAGGTTTTCAGTTTCCAAGTTCCCTCCAGGTTTAGTTGTTAACCTAGCAAATTGATGCCACCAGTGCACACTATGTAAAGAAGAGTCTGCTGGGAAACTCTGGGTCCAGACATTGATGTGGACGTCACTTTGATACGAGAAACCCACCTAAGCATCGTTATGGACCATGTCTCAGAACTTAATCAGCTTGTTGATGGTGGTAGGTCTGGTGTGTGCTATATCTGATTTTCTTGGGTTCATGCGAGTTATCTTTTGTCAGGAGGACAGAGCAGCTCATTGGTGCATGATATATTAACGGTTTCAATGTAGGCGTGTGTGGTTGGGAGGGGTCAAGAGGAAGCAGCTCTTTACGTGAAAGGGGTGACACACTTGAGCGAAGCTGCTTTAAACACCCAACCAGAAGTGACGGCAGCTGTGTCACTACATACGCACGAAGTTGAAGATGATAAGAAGAAAATGAGCGCTTTAAAGAAAGACGGCATTAATCTCTCTCTCTTATAGAAAGCACAATTAATGAGCTCGTTCACGTCGCAAACTTTCGCTCCCTCTCTTTTTTCAATTATGTTCTCCTTTTTTTTTTTTTATCAGAGTGCAATCTGTTAGAATAATACTAGGAAGCAGCCAGGTCATGTTATATAAGACCAGAAGCTCACAAGCTGACAGCTCTGGCTCTTTGGCAAGCAGCGTGGAAATTGTCCTGATCGTTTTAAACTCCTAGCGAGACTCTTGGTGACAGACTGGAAGGACGTTGTGTCTGTTTTACATGCCGGATGGACCTGGTGAGGGTTAGTAAATTCGATTTTAGAGCAATACATTGGAAATGAGTTCCAAAGGAGACAAGAATTACCTGTGTACAAATGAGTCCCCGGCCCTGGTGTCTAATGGTCTCTTAAAAGCCTGTCTCTTTCCCTCGACCTAGTACATTCAATCTGGCCCTGCAAACTTCATTACGCACACACACATGCACAAACAGACACACTTCCCACTGCACATACCCGACCGAATGTCACTAGAATTTACTCTCATTATGTCACAGGGCAGTAGACGTCAGCACTCAAAGATGAACAAGCGGACCGGTCGAGGTCAGAACAGACGTGTTCAAGTAAACACAGCCGCATCGATGGGCTTGAGGAACAGAACAAGTCCACTGGAGCAGCAAGTTCCCTCATGCAAAGCCACAATGACACAGTGCCTCCTCTCATAAATCATCACCAATCTGCAGTCACCTCTAATGTTTTCCATATTCACAGCAAGCTTGCTTGCTTTTCCTTCAGGCAACACTCCTTTACAGAAGTCATACTTCAGTGTCTGTATTACAGTGTAATTACAGTGTAATAACCCATGTAATTACATTGTAATAACACAAGAACGCAGTACTAAATCTGGAATTAACATTACGTTAATATGCTGAAAAATTTCCAGCAGCCAAAATCACCATGAACACAATCAGTTCTCCTTAGAGGGCGTCCCAAAAATACCCAAAATAGCAGGCAATACATATAGAGTTCCTGTGAGTCTCCAGGGTGGTTTCATATCTAAAATCGTACACAGACGTACATATCGGATGGTTATTATGATGGATTGCGTTAATTTATGCATCAGAAGATCACTATTTCTTTATATATTCACAAACTTGCTGTTTTTTAGTTTGGTATGAAAGGAAACACTGGCAATGAAACCAACATCGGGATAAGTCAACTACCACTGTGGATTTACGAACACATTAGACACTGTATCTGTAAATATTCTAATATACAAAGTGGCCACCACTATTTCAATGATTATATCTAAAAATATCAAACTTGGATTTGTCACAATCTTTGGAAGCTTTAGCATATTTTCGCCTTTCTAGCTTGTTCCCCTTCCAATAAAATGGCTGCTACCCTTCCAAAAAGCCCATTCTTGATCAAGCTTCCTCAGAGCATAGAAGAGCCAACCTGGCTTCCTATTAAAGCTGCCAGATGTTATTGCTCAAGTGTAAAAGGAGGTTCCACTAAATACTTGCAACTGTATCCTATGCATCTTTTTAAATGAGGAATATTATATATGGTCGTTTTGCCATTGTTAAAACAATAATCTATTTATCTAATCTATCTAATAATCTATCTATCTAATCTAATCGAAAGAGTTTTGCACATTTCTGTAAACAAATTGTAGACTGCTGATTTTCAAGACACATTGTTCTAATTTTCAATATGCGGTAATTGTTGATTAAAACTGACTAATGCTAAGTCCATCAATAATTTTAGTGGAACCCTAATGAATGACTTAAGTGGGAACACAAATTCTGCAGTTTTTCCAAACATTTTAGAGAGGAAAAATACACACAGTTTGTAACATCTGCGGGTAACAAGTGCAAGTTATTAAGCTGTTTTCATTGGTCATTGGGCCTTCACACAGCCACCAATACGGACACAGTACTGGTACAGTAATCAGATTCCGATTTGTTCAAAGTTGGAATCAAATTTCACCATAAGAAGTAATGGAAATAGGATTAATCTATTCCTGACCTGAGACTGAGACCTTATAAAGTATATTATACAAATTATACCTATGATCGAACCCCCATTCTTCTTCTTATTTTGGGTTTTATGGCAATTGACATACAGTATTGGTGCATTATCGCCACTGACTGAACAGGATTATGTGAAGCGTCTTTTGGAGGACCTCATTACTCAATTTTAGTTCGAAGTGAAGTAAAATTCTAAGGTTTCACCATTAAAAAACAAAAAACAAAACCCTAGATTTTGGTTTTTAGACATTGGTTACTAATAGTTACACAATTTTAGCAACTCGTTAGTATTGCATTAGTATTACTGCTTATTTTTCTTATGCAAAGCCACTAACAACCGACAAGTTTACAATTCAAACAATTGTAAGTTAAAAGTCATTATTAAGGACCAAAGAGTGGCAGCTTGGTAGAGGTGGGATTTGAACTCAGCCCCTTAGACCCAAGGGGAACACTGAAACTCAAGATAAGATGAAAGTCTTCTGTGAGGTGGAACACAAACATTAGCCACACCGAAGCAGATGTGAACCCTACACCAGGATGCTTTCAACAGAACCAGCATCAACATGGAGATGGTACCAATGGACGTAGGCATGAACCAGAAACTCTTTTGTGGATAAAAGGCATGAGCTGGGAACATCAGCCTTGCCTGTAAGAGAGGGAATAACCTGCACCCAACCACGGTCCATCCGACAAACCTCAGCTCGGTGTAGGTGGGACATGAACCAGGGAAACTATGGATGTTCCCCAGTACCAACTGAGCCTCCCTCACTAATCTCACAAAAGGCTGCCATAGTCCAGGGTTAGGTCCGCAGAAGCACATGCAGACTACTTGATGTGAAGTAAGCTAAATTAGTGCACAAAATGCTGTCACACATGTATAGGCATCCAAAACTTAAAATACAACAAATCACAGTAAGGGTAAGAGCTTGTGGCTATTTTTGTGTTACTATTTTATCTATTTATACATGTCACTGTGACTAATTTGTTAGCATAAATTTTGCATAGACACCTCTATGTAACACCTGAGACGTACTCATGGCATGCAAACCTGTAACTATTAAGCACTAGTGCTAAAAATATTTACTCTAATCATTCTATTTGTTCGTAAGCTATAACTACATTTCTCTGCTTCCTTCGATATAAGTAAAAAACAGTTGTTTTTCCACTAAAAATAAACCCTTTCCGGTCTTTGCTTTCGCTTTTTTCCTAACAAACAGAAGGTTAATTACGGAGTGAGCATATATAACCATTGTTAGTAAACGACCAGCTCTACGCACTGTGGCCTGAGCGCAGGGAAGCGTGGGTTCTCTGATCAGCAGAAGGCACGGCGTGATGAGGCATGTGTTGAACTGGGTAATAATCCCCATGACCCTCGGACAGAGCGAGGACTGGCACTGGCTCGCATAGCACCAGGCACAGTGTGAGCGGGAGGAGAGTGGAGCTGAGATGAATAGGAGCCCCGGCGGACCACACACACACTGCCTTTCTACACATTATCCCTTAGTTCGGTTACAGGGTTAGAGCTGGTAGAATCGTCAGAGCACCTGGCAACCTGCGTCCTCTTTCGCACTTGTCATTCTTGGAGTAAAATCCAGCGACATTAATAAGAACTTTAAGGAGCTGGAAGGCTGAAAGGTGCCCTTAAGAAAGAGAAGCACAAGCTCAAACTGCTATACATTCTGAAGGAAGGACGAGCCAACTTTGGCCAAATCTTGGATAGAGAGCAATATTCCAGAGAAAGAAGGGCGAGAAGAACATTTGTAGGTGACAAGTCTTCATCAGAGCTCTCCTAGAAGTCCTGGAGTTAACAGGTATAATCTGAAGCCTTCCCCCCAGGCTGCATCCCTTAAGCCCTGGGGAAGAAGAGGAATCGAACAGCTAGCGGGAGTCTCGGCTGTCACACGACGAGATCACTGCTGCAGCGTTTAAACTCCATTCAGAGAGCGTATCCCCCTCCCCGAACGGCACACGAGCTCCTACACGCATACACACGCTCCCTGCGACTACACCATCTCTGGGAGGAAACAGGAGTTGGTACGTCACGAAACGGAAAAGCAGAGAGACGAGGCTGAGTAAAAAGAACAAGTAAAGTAGGCTGTTCAGGAAGCAGGATCCATTTGTGTGTGAAGATGCAAGTAAGCTCTTCCTCTCTTTGTTACGCTAACTCTCCTCCGATTCTCCTCCTCGTGTGTCCTCGGTGTACTGAGCCAGTCCTCTGAATAAGTGGAGTGGAGAAAGAAATGAAAAGGAGAGAAGTAGAGATTGGGTGGTTTTCCCCCTCCTTCTGCTCTCACTCGCTCTCTCTCTCTTTCTCCTTCGCTCCCTAACTGTCCCTCTCTACTCTGAAGATTGCACTGCTATACACTGCATTCTTCTTGTTTATCCACCCTCCTCTACCTTGCTCATTCTGGTCTATGATGGGAGAAATGGGAGGTAAGAGAGGGGGTGGCTCAGTCTGCAGGCGAAGCGAAGCTCAGCTCAGAGAGAATCCAATTCATGCCCCAAAATGGTACTTAACTGTATGATAGCTTCAGTCGGCTGTTATCCTTAGTAGTACCATCTTTTGTCTTAGAAAACATTTGGTGTATACCTGGACCAGAACATGAAAATTCCCGACTGATATACAGTAATGTGCAAAAGTCTTAGGCCACCATTAGATTTGATGTTTTAGCTAATAATGCCTTTGTATAATATGTATTGATTCTATGATTAGACCCCAAACAATTTCAAACTTGGATTTGTTACTCCATAATTCCCTTTCCACTTATCTTCATTCCAATCTATGTGAGCTTTAGAATATCTTAGCCCATCATAGCTTTCTTTGACCTTGTTCTCCTTCCAGTAACATGGTTTCTTGGCAGCTACAGTTCCAAAAAGACCTTTCCTGATTAATCTTCTTTAAACTGTAGAAGTTGCTGCTATTTCTCAAGTATAAAGACAGGTCACAAGACATAACCAGTGTAACCTACAGAAGCTATTTTTTTGTGTTAGAGAATGAAAGCATTGAAATAGAATTTGATTTGGCCATTATACCATTGCTAAAATAACTAATCTGATCTAATGGTGGCCTAAGACTTTTGCACTGTACTGTAAAAATTTAAAACTACTGTTTGGCATTAAAGATAAAGTATGTAAAAACCTGTCCATAATCATATCCACAATATCATTCAGCTGCTTTCTCATAGCAAAAAGATAATCGGTGACCTATTGATTATATCTATTTCACTTTCAATTCCAAATCGAAATAGTATTTAAAGTCTATATTTTAACCTAGATTAAAAAAAAACACAATTACACCGATGTTTGAGTTCATTCATAATATTTGTCTAATTGTTTGCCTGCTGTGATGTACACTAGAACACCTTAAATGGAGCAGTTCCTGAGGTTCGAAGGTAGCAGCCAGCTGCCCCATGACTAGTACAAGTTGTCAGAATATGATCTTTTCCTTTAGAAAAGTTTCCGTGTTAATATACAGATTTGGTTTAGGGGGAATTTCTACTGTAAAGATTTGAGGTTCTGCAAGAACTGTATCTGAGGCATATGTGAAGAGCAATGGTCTTCAGGACTGGACCTGGAACCCTTGTCTTATAAATACCACATGTATACACTGTAATCCAGACACTCAGGGAAAACATCCTAAAGGAACAAAAAGCAATGGCTGAGGTGAATTTACAGCCCACGTTATTACAAATTCAGGAAAGAAATGATAAGATAGAGACCAGTCCTTTAGAAACCTATGCTTAGTGTCCACTGCCCAAATGGCATAACATAATACTAGCTGATAAATAAAAATATTGATACTGGCTGCACATACTCACAATACGTAGAATTCATTAACTTTAAGAGGTTTAAATATAAAACAGGCATTCTGGTTTAAATGGATTACAATTTGCCTTAACGTTAGGTTCATTATTTCATGACCAGCAGTTGCTTATACATCAATACATTTAATCACTGAGCAGATGCTTTTATCCAGAGCAACTTGCCAGTTTTCTGGTCCAGACGCCATCAAGCAAATGTATCTAACATACTGTAGCATTGATATTCAAGTGATATCTAAGAGAGTCCAATGGTATCTAAATAATGACAACATGATATTTACTGGCATATTTACTCTTTTGATCTACATTTTGACAAAAGTGTATGCATTTCATCCACCATCAATCATTCATCATTAGGTTCATAATACAAGGCTATCCGTCCAAATCGTTTCGGTACCTTCAGCCTCACGGCCACCATTAAGTCAGAATCTGTGAGGTGGAAACGGTGGCCTTGGCAACAAACAACCTTGAGATCGAAACAGTACCGGTAGTGGATGAAATAGTGGCATTCGATGTTGAATTAAGTTGAGTTCAAACAGCGTTTCAGTAAAAGCTGCATAGCATGAAGCCACAACACAGCGTCGACACAATCTATCTGATTAACTATGCGACACTGATAACTAGCAAACAATGTGTGTAAATATGACATCAAGACCCCAAAGGTTCCTCTACTAACAGCTGTATTTGCACTGAGAAAGCAGAAAAGCCGACGAGCGCCTCATTTCATTTGACATGAGGAACTCTCGCTCTGATCAGTTAAGATTGTTAGCACTGCATAATTACAGCTGACCAAGCCAAGCTGTCAGGTCTGCCATGCTAGGGTCTAAAACACGAGAGGGAACTCAGAGGGAACTCGTGCCACTCACTGTCCAAAGACACGTTACTGTCCTGATCCCTGAATGCAGACAATGGCACACGGTGCTGTAACTACAGAAGGGTATGAAAGAAGATCTACGGGAGTCAGAATGATTTTGATACGTTTCTGGAGGTAGATTTTGTAACGCTTACAAGATCGCCACCCTGTGGTGACAGATCGCGACACATCAAATCGCATGTCTACTTGGGAGGTTTTATGCTCGAGTTACAGCTCTTTTATTTCATTGACCTCGAAAGCTAATTCAGAGGAACTGGAGCGCGTGCATGGAGTACTTTAAACAAACTGGAACACATCCTGGGTCATTTCACAACATTACATTGTGATCCAGTTTAAGTTTGTGTTTAGAATACACAAATATGACCTGGAGAGTTTAATTATTCATATTCTTGCCATGTTTCGCCTCTTTCCCTCCTCTCCCTTTTCATCCCACCACCCACCCAGCCCCCCACTTCTCCATCTGTCCAGTGATTTCGGAAAGCATGCTACAGTGAGAACTCACATCACCCAGGCCTCGGCTAGCTGGGGAATACTGACTTTTTTTTTTTTTATTAAAACCTAGATCGCTGATAAAGAGGAGCTAATTAAAAATGATGCATGGCTTTGTAGGAAAAGTGCTAGAATTGAAAGGGGACAAGGAGATTTTTTTGGCTAGTGTGAAGCACAAACGTATCAGATTTCGTTTTTCATAGTAAGAACTTATCTGTCCAGATTTCCACGTCGATGGTCACTTTTATCATAGCACACCACATTAGACACTTATCTCCTGTCGGTCTCTTTAATTCCTGTTATGCATAGTTAATCAGTGTGCAGTCAGCGCCATGGCCTGTTCTCATCACCTCCCCTCCGTTAATTACAATATTCAACAGTCTTCCACCATAATCAACAGAAATCAAAGTGCTACTTTGCTCTCAGAACTTGCTGCGAGGGTGTTCGAGAAGGACTGAGTATGCGGCAAGGAACAGATTGCCATAATTTCACATTTGGGATATTCACACACCAATCAGTGAACAGTTAGGGTGAAGGGTTGTGGGGGTTGTGGCATTTGAGATATATAGAGATATTTCCAGAAAGAGCATTTGCTGTTTCTGGAGAGAGTGCATTGCTCGTTTTAATGAATTGGGCTCTTCTAAGGAACAGTACCAATCACCTTAATGTAGTGTTGTTCGGATTCACAAGCATGAATGCAGGTGAACCCAAGTGTCTTGAGGCTCGAGGTTCAACTGTAGCTCACAAAAAATGAGAATCAGATCGAGGAAGTGGCAGCCACAAAAAGGTCACAGGGGTGTTCAGGGTCACAGCAGGCATAGGTGCAGGAACAGGTTCAGCCTCTGTGAACAACAGGCGGGCCAACAACAGGTCTGGTAATCAATGACCACCCATATAAGGGATGGGTTTAAGCCAGGCAGTAGCCAGCCTATGTAACGTCTAGGCCTGGGGGGGTCAGGTCCATAGCTGGGACAAGTGGATATTTCAGCTTCGGGCACAAAAGTACTAAAATGTCCAGGTACAGGAGCACATTCTTGGATTTAAGTGGGTTTAAGGTATGCAATTAATAAGCACACTAGGGGTGACAAACAACACAGGGCACAAACTCATCAAAGCTGAACTTGCTGCAGGTGGTCTCATCAGGCTCTGCAAATGCGTGATAGGTGCAGGTGAGTAAGGCTGCTACTTAGAATCAAGGAAACGCTGGAAATGAGAATGAAAAGACGAAAGGCAGCAGAACTCAAAACAGAGAAGAAAGACATGTCAAGGCATGGACATAAACAAGGCTGGGACTTGCGTATATCGAGTCTCCTAAGACTAAGGTCTAGAAACATGGCGTCTGATTGAAGACTGAGACAGAAACTGTGTATTAATCAATATTAATTTAAGACAGAGGCGTACACCTGGCAAGTCTAATCCAAAACTTGAACATACTGATTGTGTGTACACTGCAAAAATACACTGTCAAGCCAAAGACTTGGTGTATTGGGTCTAGGTGCAGACAGAAATCTGAAAATGTCACGAAAAGTCTGAGACCAAACAAAGATGTTTTTAACAAATCACTCTGAATCTAGTCCCAGACTTGGCCATATCGATGTTGTTCTGTATATATGGAGTAGGAGATAGGACTGAGACCCGCACACACCAATCTGTACAGGTGGGTGATACGAATCAATCAGTGCAGTGGTGTTGTCTGCCCTGCGCTTCCGGTGCTACAGCCCTGAACATTTTTCAATGAGCCCCGAACCGTTTTATTCAGCTCCACTCGAGTGTTGTTGTTGAGTAATGTTATTCTTGAGGATATGAGCCAATGCCCTCTATATAAATCGGATTTCTTGTAACACTAATCGCAGCTCCTGTTTCGGGACATCCCGCCCTTCAACAAAAACAGCCAATTGGTTTGATGCTTGGGCAAAAGACGGCTTACACGCTGGTGGGGAAGCCCCATCAGTGGGCTGAGCCTCGGATCTGTACATACCCAGGTAACGCTCCTGTCAATGCCTGAACCAATCATCATGCCATAACGATTCATCCCTTGTTAAAATCGATCAGGCTTGATCGTGGTTTGAATGGTTGAAATGCTTGTGCTGATTAGTGGACATTAAAACTGAGAAAAGACGACGGCCTGGGGAAATCTTGTAATAGTAAACAAGCCCCAGCCAGGACAGAGGCCTACATAATTAAGATCTGATTCAAGGTCTAGAAATGAAAATACTGATTGTAGTTAAGACCATGGCCTGGGGGGACTGAGCCTGAGGGAACACAGAGAGCTGGACATGCTAAATTCTGTAGATCAAGAATTTGATGTACTGAGACTAAAACAAAAAGAAGTAGTTACTTGATTCACTGCTCTAGAGGGTTGTGCGGGTTTCCTCAATAAACAGGTTTTAGATCAATTGCTGTCTCTAAATAGTTCATGCGTGTGAACTGATTTAAGCTTGTATGAAAATTATCAGGCCAGTCATTGCCCACCTGGCAACTTTGGGCACAAGGGCAGGACCAACCCTAGACGGGTTAAAGAAGCCAAAAAATACAAACAAAAAAATTGTGTACACAACACTTTTTTTTCCGAGCCAATCTCTCTCAGAACATAAAGCTTATGTCCAGCAATTGAACGGGTTCAGATACACACTAACGTTGCAGCTAATAGAGTAGGAGGCACAGAGTGACTCACACACGTCTTTATGCTTCAGTGACAAATCCTTGGGCTTATGGGTATGAATGACTGCTTAATATGTTTGCCTTTCAAAAAAAAAATACGACAGTAGGCATGAGGGCGAGGAACGACACATTCGGCGGTGAGCGGCAAACGTGCGTCATGCCGCGACACTGCACGTTAAGAGGAAGGATGTTACGCTCCTTGATTCTGTTTCCTGCTGTCCTTGCACTGCCCATGTTAAAGAAAAGGCTTTGAAGAAGAAGCAGAATGAGAAGAATAGGGCAGTGCCGGGGAAAGATGGAATGAGGCAGAAGAACGGTGGGTTATCTGAAGCCTCTGAGAGACTTTCTGTCATCTGCTTTGGCACCGGGGACATGGGGGCGACGGGAGGCGAGCTGTCTGGATGGTTTTCCAGAACAAAAGCAGTCCCTGATCAGGCTGGAAAGCTCACAGTGTGCATAAGCGTGGCCCGTAACGCGCTCACTCCTCCAAGGACGTTCTGCGTCCCTATTCCAGCACTCAGCACTTTCAGCATGTCAGCGCTCAAAGGGACAATGCATTATCGCAGGCATGATAATAAATACACAAACAAACGCACCCACCACCTCAAAATGAGCTATATAACTCACACAAATGACAAACATAGCATAAAGTCATTCAATGCTGCAATGACTCCATAAACAAGTGTCGCAGGCCTCTTACGCCACCTAGTGGAGTAATAAGATCCTTTGAATAAGCCATGAACATTCGGATTAATAGTGTTTAGTGCAACAAGACAAAAAGAAATTTCGTATTGGAACACTACAGCATAACAGCATCAAGATAAGAAAGATTGAGCCTTGTGCAAGTTTGGGCAATCCTGCTTAACATGGAGTTCTGTGCAAAGACTTTAAGCCACAATTAGATAAGAAATAGGGACTGTGGTGGCCTAGTAGTACGAGACAATGAACAGAGTTCAAATCCCACCTCTGCCAAGCTAACACAGCTGGGTCCCTGAGCAAGGTCCTTAACCCACAATTGCTTGGATTGTAAAAGTGTATGAATTGTAAGTCGCTCTGGATAAGGGCATCAGCTAAATAGAATTGTTTTGCAATTTACAAAAAATGAAATACTGGAAATTCAGAATATAAACACAGAAATCATAGCTTTTATGGGCTACAGTGTTGAGTAGTTAGTGTGCCCTCCCCTTACACTCCGAGAGCTTCATCAGGACGCCAAGTTGACCCTTCCACAGTATCTTTTTATAAGGGTAGCAGCAGAGAAACCCCTTTTTTTTAAGCAAAAACAGGATGAAAAGAATATGCTACAAGACTAAAATGATCAGTAGTAGATAATATTATAACCTGATAAATGAAATTGATCAAAAGTTTGGGTCCAATCATCGACAATATGTTATATATGGTCAATATATCGCTGCTAACAAATCAACAAATCTAACGATGGCCTAAGACTTTTGCACAGTACTGTATTTAATCTAGAGTGAAGCCAAACTTGTCACCAGTATGTCAAATATGTCACCACTTTACATGTTCACGAATTGAATGCAACATTTTTCATTACGTTCATATAATCAGCATAATCAGCATGAAAAGTTGATCCTGAACATATTTGGTATGTTCTCATTCTGCTGTGATCAGCCATGTTCTCCCAACATAATAATCACATAACACTACATCTATATCTATATTACATATTATCTATACTTTATTATATTATAGCTATAACACAAGATTGCAAAGAGCATCGTGAAATGATTCTTTGTCTTCAAGTTCGTCAGAAAAAGCTCAGTGGGGTTTAGGTCAGGTGACTGTGAAGAGAAGCCTGATCACTCTAATTTTCTTTAGTCTTCAAGATGTTCTTGGGTCATCATGCAGTACTAATTCTTCTCCACAAAGACTGAACACGCATTTTCCGTAGTCATCTCAGACTTAAATTACTTTTTAAAAGAACACAAGACATTGTAACAATTTTAATGTTGATTACACAACAGGAATGTATAATATTTGTTTTGTACACAGATTTAAATTATCCTAATATTTGCATAAGACTGTCTTTGCGATCAGACAACCAATTTACATTAATTTATTACGTTGCGACAAATCTAACCCTCCAAAAAACCAAGGCTCCTGATCAGCTCATGTGAAATGAAGCACAACCAAGACAACAAGCAATGGAACGCAATGAATCTGAGTTTATAGCCTAAGTTGATTAAGCACACTCAGTGCTCCTTTGTGATCTCAAAAATCTCTGACGAACGTCCCAACACATTGCTCAATCGATACCCTGAAAAATAAAGGCAGTTCTTAAAACGGCAAAACGGGATCCAACCAGGTGCTCGTGTCTCAGTGCACAAATACAGGCCTGCTAAAGAACCAATGACTGTGGGGAAACAAATGTGTTTGGTGTTGCACCATATAAACTTGTAGCTATTAACCAGTGAAGGAAGTAACCTTCTAATTTTAAACTGCTTATACAGCGTTACTGAACAGATGAACAGGGCAGTGTGTTGGAACATGGTTCACGTGAGCTTAAGGACACTCCAAATTGATTAGTGCTGCAATGTGGGTTCAGAAATTCTGAAATGATTTGCTATAAGAGTTCTTATGAAATGAGGACATTTTGAAACGTGGACTGTTTCCCCAAAATTACTGGTGGTGCAATGTGTATAATGTAATCATATCTAAGTTTCGTCTATCTAATCAAATTGCAGTATCATATCATCGTATCATTTCATATCATAGTTGCTTTTTTGAAATGTGGTTTTTCTTCTGGCCCAAAACGTTATCAAACATTTATTTTGTTATAGTTATTATAGTAACAATATAGTTATAGTATTATATAACAATATAGTTATTGTTTCAGTCAAGGTTTTAGCTCATTTCGAGAACCACGAGTACATGGTGTACATACCAACACAGGTTCGAGCAGCCTTTCACTCATAACACTATCACTAAAACACCAAAACATTTACTTGATTGCAAAAAACTGCCTGTTTGTTAGAGGCAATTTCAAAGTTTACGCACTCATTTTTAGAACTGGAGACACATTACTTCAAAACAGAGTTGACCATGTTAAGAACGGCATGGTCATGAGGGACAGGTGTTCTGTCTCACTTCCTGGTCGAAATGTATGGAGGGGTGTGGTTAAAATAAGCCTCTGCGTAAGGACTTAAATACGTCACCGTTTGGTCGTGAATTCTTGTGCTTAAAGATTAAACTCATTACAAGTCAGAGCTTTTTGTTTGTCTAATCTTAAAGCAGCTGTTATTTCACTATTATCAGTTCATGCCTTGGTTTTTTTTTTAACCGTCCCGCTGCAGTTTGAACTGATTCAGTGGGATGGTCCTAACTGTTTTTTCGTCACACACACAGCAGCTTAACGATGCCAGCTGTCTTCAGCCTTAAATAACAGACCATAAGCGGAAAAAGCAGTCACAAATATATCTAAATGTCAATAAGACGGCATCTGTTGTTTGGTTGCGCTATTATTCAAATTCTAAGAACTATAACATGAAGGATGCATCTCAAATGTGTCCTGAATCAGCACATATTTACACGTGCCATAAAGAAGCATAACTACGCACTCACCGTCATTACAGAGCGGCCCACCGAATGACGTCATGCTGCAGTCGCAGGTGAAGCCCTCCCACTGCTGTAGACACACCCCCTGATTAGAGCACGAGTCTTCCTGACAGGTAGTGCTTGGACCTGCGTAGTACACATAGATGATGGACAAAGGTTAAGGTCACTAAGGGTCACCAGAAAAACCCAGGACAGTAATCTGATAAATTACCATTTCCACACAAATCTACACCTGACTGTCTAAGTGACTGAAGATAAGGACATATCAAGAGTATATAAAATGTAAGCTTATGATACAAAGTTCATCAAATTAAATTATTGAAATGATCTCATTACTTTAAATTTAAAGTAGTAAAGTTGGGGACTTGGTGGTATCTAAATTAGAATTTTATTAAGATATAAATCGTAATGGTACAACATCTCAGTGGTGACTCCCTGTTATTAATTAACAGAACTACACTGCTCAGAAAAATTAAGGGATATTTCATTTTGAACCGAGCAGTATAGATGATCATTTACATTACATTACATTTACATTTCCGGCATTTAGCAGACGCCCTTATCCAGAGCGACTTACAACTGATACAGTCTTACAATCCAAGCAATTGTGGGTTAAGGGTCTTGCTTAAGGACCCAACTGTGGCAGCTTGGCAGAGATGGGATTTGAAACCTGGACCTTCTGGTCCAGAGTCCAGTACCTTAACCTCTAGGCTATCGCAGATATTGTAAGGCTGTATCTTTTTTTCCACAAGCCTGGGACATTCAGTGTGATACACGGCATCATAGACTCAAATACAGATGCATTCAAATCAAAATCTGCCTGTCTCTGCCAAGAAACTAAAAATTGGTCATTGGATATAATTGGATATTCCAATAAGAAATGATCAAAAACACATGAGCACATGAATGGTTTATTCAACACAAAATCAAGCTTCTCCACAGCCTTCTCAGTCCTCCGATTCGAAACTCGACAGAAAACCTGTGGGTGAGCTAAATTAGAGATTGAACTAGGACCGTGGATGCATGGATGCAAATCCAATGCTCTGTATTTTCTAACGCTATAAGAAGCTATAGGAGAAGACCACTAAAAGTGCTATTTAACTGACAAAGGGAGGTTGTACAGACTACAAAATTTTGTATGTAATTCATCATTGTACCTGTTTTAAAAAATACATTTGTTTTGATGACTTTTTTCCTGACACCAAATTAAACTCAATTTTTATCATTTCAGTATAAGATTTAGCCAATTAACTATGACAAAATAGCTTTTTTAATTACAAAAAAATGTATTGCTTATAAAACATTTTACTCATATTTAGCTGGGGTACCAGAAGTCACTGTATATCATGTACAGGAGAATATATGTTACCTGTTCAGATTATGGGCAGATTCAAAGCTGCCTTTCTTTTCTTCCAGGAAACTTTTTGTTATTATTTGTACATTTTTAGCTGTACTGCTAGTTTGGGGTGTACCTAGTGTGTGCAAGTTTGGGATGTACCTGTAGTCTAACGATCCATCCATCTTAGAAAGCGCTGATATTGCCAAGAAGTGGTAACCATGCAGTATCTGTCACAAGCTAGACACTCTTATGGAAGTAAAGTCACTGGAGACTTTTACGACCTGTATAACTCTGTCTCAAATGGAGTCATTCACTTACTTTTGCGCAAGTACTGTATAGTACTACACAAAAATTAGAGCACCCTTTATTGTATTTCATCTCCAGGAAGAACAGCTGTTATGTGCAAGTTCTTTTTTCATTATTAAGAAAAAAAAAGTGACTCATGAGTGGTGCAGCAGTGATTATCCAGCCCTCATATAGAGCAGGCTCGGGCTTGAGTCCCAGCGGAAGCAAGGGGGAGGCTGGACGAGGGGCTCATTTCTGAGTGTTGCAAAAATGATCCATGGCCTGCAATGGAACAGCATTACATTCATGTCTTTTCCTACGTCCCACAAATGCTGCGATGCCCCCATAAAACTTATAAAAAACATATATATGTGTTTACAAAAAATATTGCCAAATGCATTGCAAACTCTGCAAAACTTGCAGCTCAGTTATGTCTCAGGTAGATAGATAGTTGATTGCAGGTGTGTTGTGATTAGATACTGGGTCTTGCCAGAAGTGGGTGTAAAAGTGCTTCCAATGCTGACCTATAAAAAGGCTCTCAGATGATACTTTGGTTAGTGTACCTTTTTATGTGAGATTGCTGACTGCTAGACATGCCTCTATATTCATATTTATGTCATTTAGCAGATGCCCTTATCCAGTGCGACTTACAATTAATCAGTCTTACAAGCCAAGCTATTGTGGGTTAAGGGCCTTGCTCAGGGACCCAACTGTGATGTGAAGTGAGATTCGAACCATAGACCTTGTGGTCCATAGTCCAGTACCTTAACTGCTAGGCCACTCTACGACATACTCTTGCCTCATGATTAGACATTAAGAGGAAGCAGGTTGAGTCTATTATTGGACCAAGGGTCATTCTGACCTAGCTATTAGGATGTGTTGGAGGAGTGGTTCCATGATTTTATGCACACACTACAAACAAGCGTGATGGCCCAGCCAGACTATCAGTAAAGAGGGTTGTTTAATAAGCCAACAAACCTAAGCAGCTCCCACAGTTTCATTGTGCACCTTCAATACACACCCCTGGCTCTGCCCAGACCATTTCCATGCAATTAGCAGAAGGAAATTTGATGTCACTGCTCCTGCCACCAATCTTACCTTTGCTCTGGAGTGACAACTGCTAGTGTGATTGTATAGGGAGCCATCGAATACAGTCAGTCACCCCTATTAGTGATACAAGGGGCAGTAACAGGTCAGCGTTATGTGCAGGACATCCTTTTGCCACGTACGTTGCCGCTCATGGCCATTTTTCAGCAGGATAATGGAATACAATAATAGAGTTTAGGAGGAATAAAGAATACCTGGAGAAAACCCAGGCAGAAATGGAAAAACCATGTGAAAGCCAGACCGTGACTAAAACCTCTGAACCTGCAGTGGGACCAGATAACTTGTACCAGATGCCGTAACCGACATGCTAAATTAAAACACTCATTTTTGTGAAACAAGAAAAGGAATGATCATGATAAAACAGCTGCTTACCAAGTGCCCTAGAAACTTACAAGAAATGTTTTTGCTATAATATTTATTTTCATTGTTCTTATTCATATGTTCTTAAAAGCTATAGTGATACATAGTGATATATTTTATTATACCTTTCATAATATTACATTATCTCTAATTTATTGGTCCGTGTTAGTTTATATTCTCTACTAAATTAGAATTCCTTTCTTCCATTCCTTCCTTATAACGTTCAGGGAGTGTCACCCTGGGCACGCTCAATTTGGGATTGGCTTTAGATATTAGAAGATAATAGGAAATTGTGAAGCTGGCAATACTCTATTGTAAAGAAATAAATCAGAACTAAATCTGACTTTGAAGAAAACTGAAACATGTCAATGCCAAACACTAGATGAAATATTCTGAATAAAAGCAAGCAAAATACTCATGGATTTCTAATGACCTAACAACAGAAAAATCTTCACAAAACCGACTCTTCCTGCTATAAAATAGCACACTGAAACTGTGTCACATGCCAGTTGACACAGAATCTAACACAGTTAAAGAGTAACAACAGATGATTTACTGTTCCAGCCGTTTTGATTTGATGAAATCTGCTGGGAGAACGTCCAAGCTTCTTGTAAACACCTTTAACATGCTGTCTCAGAAGTTGCATTTTCTGTTGCTTTTGACCCGTTCTGCTAGTACGCTGGGGGCAGGAACTGGTTGCTTGAGTGCACCTGGGTAGCTCTAGCAGTCAGGCAATATAAAACCCACTAAGCATGTCTCCCAGCAGATTTGTGTTTAGAAACATATTCTGACAATATACTTTTTTTTCAATAGATATTTCAGTATTAGTGTCTATATATTAAAAAAAACCTGTGAACTCTCACTCTTTCTGCCACTTTACAAAAAGCACCATTCTATTACTGGATTGGGACCCATTTTGATTTTTGAACCCGTTTTAAATTTTTCGTGACATGAGTTCAATAAGCTGCAGGAAATATTTCTCAGATTTAGGTCCAGGCTGCCACCTTGCATGGGAAAAAGGCTGGTGATTTGTCAGCTGCACATTCATTCAGCAGCTCTCCATTAGTACCAAGTCACAAAATTTGAGTTAGTGGATTCAGATCTAGGGACTGCAGAGGCCACTAAATGATGCTGAGTTTATTGGCATGTTCATGGAATCAGTTTGAAATGCCTGGGCTTTGTGTCAAGGTGTATTATTGTGCTGGTGCCAGTCATTAAAACACGGCAAATTGGCTATAAAGGGCTGCAAACGGCAATAATACTTAGCCAAACTATGGTACTCGATGGCATTTTGATGCTCATTTGGCATAAGGTGGCCCAGCGTTTGGCAAGAAAACATGCCCTGCACCATTACACCAGCAGCAGCAGCTTGGACTGTTAACACAAAGCAAGATAAGTACATGGACAAATGTGATCATTTGCATGTATCAGCAAAAATCTAGGGTCCATCAGGTACATTAAGGGAACATTTGGTTCTGTGTTTCCCCATCCTGTGACAAATCCAGTACCAGATTCAGTTCTTGGCTGTCAGGAGTGGAACTGCAGTATTTCTGTTGATGTAGCCCATCCAACTCAAGCCTTGACCCATATTATATAATGTATAAAGAAGACGTGTCATTTTCAGGTCATCATTTATGAAAGAGGTTATGGAAATATCAGTAGCCTTCCTGTCAGCTCAAAAAGATCCAGCCAGTCTTGTGGATCAGGAACCATGCAGGCATGATTCAGGTAGGCCAGTAAGGGGACCATCTTCTGCATCTGCTGTCTAAGGCATGATTTCCGCTGGAATTTGGTATTTATTAATTCGGTCATCCGTTATCTTCCGCTTAATCCACAGGGTTGGGGGCCAGCTGGTGCCCACCCGGCAAGTATGGGGCACAAGGGCAGACACATTCGCACACTACTTCAGAGGCACCAATTAACATATCATATGTCTTTTGAATATGAGAGGAAATCAGAGTACCCAGAGTAAACCCACACAGACACAGGGAGGACCCAGGCCGCTCCACGCAGGACTGAACCCGGGACCTTTTGCTGTGACAACTGCTAGTGTGATTATCTAGGGAGCCATCAAATACAGTCAGTCACCCCTAGTAGTGATACAAGGGGCACTAACAAGTCAGCGTTATGTGCAGGACATCATTTCGCCACGTTGCCGCTCATGGCAAAGTCATTTTTCAGCAGGATAATGGAATACAATAATAGA
The DNA here is from genome assembly GCA_034779995.1 of Parotocinclus haroldoi. Classification (NCBI taxonomy): domain Eukaryota; kingdom Metazoa; phylum Chordata; class Actinopteri; order Siluriformes; family Loricariidae; genus Parotocinclus; species Parotocinclus haroldoi. The sequence continues at coordinate 19,783 of JAUZST010002888.1, forward strand.
GTTTAGGAGGAATAAAGAATACCTGGAGAAAACCCAGGCAGAAATGGAAAAACCATGTGAAAGCCAGCCAGGTAGTTGGTAGATTTTGTGTAATATTTACATAAGAAGCCAACTAAGTATATGTAAGCCTTCTGTTTTTTTGTTTTGATTAGTTTGAAGTTGCAGTTGTGCATCTGGGCCTTCTAATTTGTATGCTTTCCTAAAGACTTTTGAGTCTTAAGAGTTTCTGTGAAATAAAGGTGAATTTTTGACTGTTGTAAAATGTTTTTACTTCATTGAATGTGTTTTCTTGTATTTTTGCTGATTTCGTAATCACCACTTTCTAAAGACTAGAACACTGGATGTGGACATGTAAAGCTATTCGAATAGTGCATACATTTTGAGCCATTTTAAGGAGGAATTGTTGATACCTTTGTTTAAATAATTCCTCAAAATAGAAGTTTAGCAATGAGACAAATAATTGTAAACGCAACACGTTTTAGGGCGAATCCATTAAATTGCAGACATCCTTCAAATTATGTCGTCTTCTTAGTCTCATTCATTCATTAAGGTTCACCGTGCTCAATAAACTCAGCGGCCACATGCTGTGCAGACGCTCTCAGTTCCCATCGTTGGCTTTAAATAAATCGTGTGCTACTGTTTACCCTGGGGAAACCCATTTATAATTAAGACTGTTTCACCAGAAAGTGTCAGATTCTGATTGCTGTAGGCCATCGAGTGCCTCCGCACGACTCTTAGCCACCAAATTAATCTTTTTTTTTCTTATCAGGGGGTGGTTTTGAAGAATGGTGACACACTAAATCGTGTCTGTCTGGCATCTTTGCTCGTGTCTCAATCCGTTGATGACGGTTGCTGTTGCATTTATGCAGAGTTGTCTCCATTTGGCCTTTCCTCTCTTGAGGATGGCCTATTGTGTACCTCCAAGGCTCCAACACAAACCTCTAGTGTAAAGTGTATTTACCTCCCAGAAACACCTGAGCACGGAAATACAATTGTTTCAGCTTTGCACTGTTTATCAGCAGCCTACTTTAATCAGTCAGTGGAAAGTGACCGCCATGGGATCACCACTAACTGGATATTATTAATTGCCCAATCATTTTCAGCACAGCAGCAACACTGATAGTACCATGATACTGATTTCATAGTTGTTTAACGTTAATGATTGTTTAAACACCTCGATTCTGTTGCTGTGTTGTGTCAGTAACTAAAATATTTTGCCTGCACCAACCTATGATTAGAAACTCATTACAAATGAAGGACTTGAGTACGATAAACACGCTGCATCCAAAAGACTAGCTATAGCCTTACAACATTCTATAGCAATTGACTCAAATTTGCTGGCAAGAGTTAAGTAGGAGGAAGCAATGGTCCAAATCCCAGGAGCACTGCCTCATAATTTAATAGGCTGAGGACATTGGATGGAAAATTTCCAGTGTCTTGTATAAATAAAGGGCAGTATCAATTCCACGACAGATGCATCCCAGGAAAAATTGTACTGCAAAATTTCATAGTGAAACTGTAAATTGGTTGACTGTTTTAATGTGAACTTTCAATTCAATTCAATTCAATTTTATTTATATAGCACTTTTTACAACGAAACATTGTCTCTTAAGCAGCTTTACAGCATTACATTATCTTAAAAGGCCAATCCCAAGTTGAGCAAGCCTAGGGCAACAGTGGAAAGGAAAAACTCCCTAAAATGGTAGGAAGAAACCTTGGGAAGACCAAGACTCAACAGCGGACCCGTCCTCCATGGGCGACCTAGATGTAAAATAAATAGATACTAAATGTATAATAAATTATAGCAAAATTTAAAAGTTTTAAATAAATAACAAATTATTCATAACATTTTCTTTTCACACTAAAATGTAAACTTTCAAAGTTTTAAATTTCTCAGTTCTATTATGGATTTTTAATGCTAATTTGGCCACTCTATGGTTCCACTGTCAAAATTCACAGTACAACTGTAAACTTGGTTTATTATGAACTGAACATAAATTATTTCACAGTTTGATGGTAATTTGGCCATTTTGTGGTTTTACTGTCAAAATCCATGGTACATTTTTGCTGGGGTTAACAAAGAAACAACAGAATGACAAGTAAATGGTAAACATGATGACTAAAGTAGATTGCAGCCATACACTCACTGGCCATTTAACTGGGAACACTTTGCTAGTACTGGGCTGGTCCCTATTGCCTTCAGAACTGCATTCATTCTCTGTGCCATAGATTGCACAAGGTGCTGAAAACAACATGTCAGAGTTAACATGATGTCACACAGTTACTGCAGATGTGTAGCAACTGCAACTCTGATGCAAATCAGGTGCTCAATTAAGATCTGGTGGCTGGAGGCTGAGTATAGTCAACTCATTGTAAGGTTCAAGACACCAGTTTGAGATGATCTGAGTTTAGTTACATGGGTAGTAACTGTGGAAATTAAGCAGCTCTTGGTCAGTTGCGACTAAACTAAGTCTAATCACTGAATAAGTTGCATTTGAGTAAAGCAGAATAGTTTGAATGCTTTGTATATATAGCCCAAGCCATCCTGGAACCACGGTTTGATCCTTACCAGCCTTTTTTGGATGTCATTACTTTTGAGCATTTGTGTTTTTTGCTACACTCTGTACATTTACATTACATTTACAGCATTTAGCAGACGCCTTTATCTAGAGCGACTTACAATTGATACAGTCTTACAATCCAAGCAGTTGTAGATTAAGGGTATGGATTGGCACTTTGTGTTTCTGAGGAAGACTCTGTGCCAAGGTACTCCTCACCCCTTATCAGTATGAACCGGATACAGAAGGTAATATTGTGAACAACTTTTAACAGTGTCAATGGCCGAGCCCTGGTGCCATTTTTCTTTGAATTTGTAGGCTTGCTCAATAGGGGCTGGGTGCCTAAATAGTTTTAATGCTGCTTTGAATTAAAATGTTGTTATTAAAGGGCACAACTGGAATTTAAACTAGATGTACGTTGCTCAAAAGGTGGCAACAAACAAATGCTGTTAAAGTCAACTAACTCGGCAACTAAAATATGTTCAGCATCTGCAGAACACAATGATTATGGCAAACTTTGGGCGGCAAGAAAAGCAAGCCTTCATAAATCACGAATTGCATTGTGAAAGACACAATGATAATTCAGGTGGATCAGAAAGATGGTTTCAAACAACTGTGAATACTTGAATTATAGTTATTGAAAAAAATCAAGAAAATCTCATCATATCATTTTTCTTTTCAACATCACACACCTCTACTGTTACAAAGCTACAAATGTACATCACTACAGCTGATGTCCATGCCAGTACGAGTGCATCACAACACTGCTGTTCCCAGAATGGCTGTCCACTAATATTATCTAATAGTAGGTGATGGTACAGTGACCCATTCCATTTTCCATTCATGGCCTGGATGAAGTTGGCTGACACACGAGCTTCGCTGAGTCATTGTTCATGTACAAAGTGCACATATGGTCGCCTAATCAACTTGTTATTTCAGCGTCTATGCTCCACTTTATGCATCCTTTCCTCCATCTATGGATTCAACACATGAATATCACAGGAAGGCTGGATCACTTTAATTGAACCTAAATTATAGCCGTCCTAAAAGAGTATTCTGTGGAAAGGCTCTTACTACACCGTGATATTTTCAGGTCCATTTATCCGTCGTCCCGGCCCAGTCAGTCAAGCTCGTGACTGGTGCGACAGGGATGTTTGGACAGGTCTCAAATCTGTCATTTGAATTCAAGGTGCGGCGGAACAGCTTACTTGTAGTGGAGATGCTTACAGACGTAAATCGGGTTTAGAATTAGGAGGATTTCTGTTTTATTTACAGACCTTTATGGCTTGTAATGTGGTAAAACCACCCCCGAGGAAATAAGTCTCTCTCTTGCCCTCTCTGTCTTTCTTTCAGAATATCTGTCTCTGTCTCTCATGCTCGCTTTCTCTCTGCGTCTTATACCTGGTGGTCTCGTGGGTAATATTTGCCGTGATGGAACTTTTATTTCTTTTTTTTTTCCCCGGGAAGGTAGGACAGTAATTCCCTGGACAGAAGATTGAAAGGACGACTTTAGATTTGTTTCTCTGTGTGTGCGTGTGTGTGCGTGTGTGTGTGTGTGTGTGTGTGTGTGTGTGTGTGTGTGTGTGTGTGTGTGCGCGTGCGCGTGTGTATGTGCATTGTAGACAGAGTGTTTTTTGGTGTCTATATGTGTTCGGGAAATGAAATGTGATTCTGGGTGAGAATGGGTTCTGCCTGTTAAAGAGCAATCCCTCTCTTTACTTTTTCCTCCTGGATGGCTGGACCACCAAAACCAGACGTTCGGATGCCCTTTCAATTTGCATAGTGATTAGCTACGTCTTCCCCTGTCTGTCCTTATAAGTTCTTGTATCTTTCTTTTTCATTCACTTTCTCCGTCTTCACCCTTTTCACTTTCAGTCTTCCACATTCGATCGTCTTCTCTTATCCCCCTTTTCTCTTATCCATCCATCTTCCTTTTTCCTCCCTCTGCCTCTTATCCATCTCTCTCTGCTACACCAGGCGATATCGTCCCATGAGAGCCGTGTTGTAAATCTCTCCTGTGTACGGCAGCGTTTCCTGCGGCCCTTTTTAATACATCACCCTATTTTCTATTTTTTTGTTCCTTCCTCTGACCTGCATGCTGCTGAATTAGATTAAATTATAAAACAGATGTAAGGATTAATTGTGCATTGTCCCTCACATAATGCACAGGTACAAATCTTTTCTTTTTTTTTTTTGCTTTGCCAATTCAGGCCCACAACAGGGTTTTATGAAATCTCTTTCATTATTTAAGCGGTTTTCCATTTTCGTATTATTTTTTATGTCTTTTGGGTTTTCATACTTATGTTTACTTTGTGTTTTAACTGCTCACTGCTATATTTTGGTGACTTCAGGGTCCTAAGGCCCAAGGTTTGATTCTTTTAGTTCCCACACTATAAGGACTAAATAGGACTAAAGGACTAAATAAGGACTAAATGCTGATACACATATTATTATATGTGTGTTTTTATTATTAATGTTGATATCATATATTACATATATTCAGTTATTATATTCTATATACATTTTCTGTAAATATACTACTGTCTTATAGTGCTGTCCAGTGTATGGCTTTAGTTGTATACACCAATTTATCGTGTTATTTTTTATTTATTATAGTAGATTTTCAGTCTACCCAAGGTTTAGGAACTTTTCCTTTGCCACTGTTTTTCCAGGCCTCCTCAGTTATGGTTTTTAGCCTAGAAATGTGTAAAGCTGCATTATGACAATGCACCATTCATAATTTGATATTCTTCATGTTTTAATTGGGCAAGTTTCCCCCATGTTTGGATGGAATTCCTCCCACATCCGAAAACATGCCACCAGATTCACTGGTACATGTCGAAATCATTTTTGAGTGCGAGTGGGTGCATGAGCCTGACTACAACTAAAAAAACAATTTGTTAAGAATGGAACAATATAATTAAGTTTAATTGACTTACTGTGTTATATGTTTGTGGGCAAAAATCTTGTAGAAACCTGGCAACACATCAGCGGACTGATATTTTGGAATTCAAAAAGACCTTGCTTTAATCACAAATATCAGCACGGTGAGAACGCTTTGTCAACTCAAAAGGGCTTTAGCTGGTACCAGAACACAAGCTCAGAGAGGTACAAGGCACAAGGTACATAATGGACCAAGCCCAAAATGGGCAAACATTAAGCTCTTAATGGTCTTAACAACACAAAATGGCTTTTTATGTATTTGAATAGTTGAAAACTGTTCAACGGAAAAAAAACTGATCAGTCAAAAATTCTCTACAAGGTTCTAATCTGAACCAGTGCAAAACATGAGACTTGTGGACTTGTTCTCGAGCCGCTTTTTTTGCAATGTAAGCTGGAGCTTGGCCTAGTTGGAAAATGATGTCTTGTCATGCATTTTAGAGAGCAACTCTTTCAGTAGTGGAAAGCAAACCTTTCTTCTGTTCTCCTGTACTCTGTAAGTATTAGCTGACAGTGCAGCAGGTCACCGGTTCACCCAATACTTTGCTCTCACTGCATTTCTTTCCAACCTCTGGATGTTAAGCAAGTTATGGATTTTAATCGTTTCTGCGGTTAAAGAGCCAATTTAACTGCTAGACAGTTAGCTAAAGCTCTATAGAAAAGCCATTAGTGTTCGAGACGTAGACTTTATGCCATGCCACTGCAGTTCAAATTTAAGCAATTCATCTTCAACCCATTTACTGCTGACCTATTAAAGCACAAGCACTGTGGTAAGAAGTAACTCTCTATGCATTGGTAGGTAAAACAGATGAAACGTTGTTACACATGACCCAATCATCTTGAACTGACAGAAATCGAGTCTGTTCGGTGGATGGTTTTGTGGCCCTTTTCCTGTAATATATATTCATGATGCAGTTTAGCTCAAACCCTTTAGAATAAGAGCACAAAACACATGAGATATCACAGGGCTATACATATAGAGTTATTTGCTGGAGATTGTTTCAGAATCTCTCTGACTGACTGACATGGTGATCTTAATATAACCAAACGAGAAACGAGAGCATGACAAGACATGCAGTAACACACGCTTTGAAATACAAACGAACCAAAAAAAAGGAACCCAGATTTAAATGGCGGATTGTGGCGCAACTTGGCATGCAGTTCTGTCGTGCAGATATGTAAAGGATTACAGGTGTGGTCTGATTAGACACTGGGTTTTGCCACAAGAGGGTGTAAAACTGCTTCCCCTGATGCCCTGTAAAAAAGCTGCCAGAGGCCAAGTTTGGATAGTGTACCTATTGGTGAGAGAAAATTGACCGCTAGATATGGCTCCGTGACACACACTAATACATTTTGCCCAGCTGACAAAGGGAGACCAGTTTCTGTAACAAGGATGGGGTGTCGTCAGGCCATTTCACTGGGCCTTGAGCCCCGAATGTTTTAGCCCCGGATATACATTTAAAAACGTTGCTAACATTACATTTAAAAGTCCTTTGCTGTTTTGACCAATGATTAGTCCAAAGAATAACAAAATTCTCACGTGTGATTTATGATTCTTGGTTTTGACCAAACTCTTCAAATGCTCGGCTCTAACAGAAGTCTGTTAGGAGGTGCTTTGGTGTGTGCATTATTGGAATAAAATTCAATATATTATCCTTTCAGGGTGATTTGCAAGTGAATAAAGGAGACGCTAAGCCATGGATGGAACTGTTATAATCAATATATTGATGTAGACAGTAGTTCTGCTCCAAGCCGTTTGGTGGCGCTTTGTCCCAGCGGGTACTAATTGGCTGCTTAGGAAGCAGAGCTCAGTTTTGATTTATGCTTTATGAAGGTAAGATCTCACGTGAAGAATCCAGTCAGTTATAATCGTTTTATTAAGCCGTCAATGGTAGATTTGTGCTTAAAAACATTATTTAACGGTTGGTTGATATATCCAAGATTATTTTGTTGGTTTGAGAGTTTTATATGCTATGTTTATTGATTTATGTTCAATGTGTAGCTATACAGTCAGTTACATGGTTGTAATGCATTAAGCTCCATGATCCCTGTTCTGAGGTTAAAATACAGTTGGACTTGTTATTTTATTTCTACTTATCGATGTTTTGTACAGTTTTCAGTGTTCTATGAGCAGCAAGTTCTGGGTATATTTTAGTAAATAGTTAAGTAATGCTGTATAACAGAATAAGCTAAGGCAAGTTTTTGTGTTAAGCTGTGTAAAGGTGACCGAGAGCTGTGATACTGTGCTGAGAGTCAACCAGATTCTGTTGGTTTACCAAATAAACTGCCTCTGAGCTGCGAACAGATCGAACACTGCTGGTTTCCAGTCTCCCTCTTTCCCCTAAACCAAAAAAATAGGCAACGCAGAGGAAAAACAGGTACCATCAGAGGTGGACTGAGTGCGCAGTTGGTAAATCGCGCACTCCCTGGGTTACATTCACAATGGCATTTCGGAGACATTGGGGGCTATAAATTGTACCTATTTTATTAAGGTTACCTGAATTTATGGAAAGGAATATAGGAGTAGAATTGGAAATTACGTGTCTCTGTACAAATAAAAAGTTTGTGCTTGGATATTGCATTAATCTATTGCGGTTAACGTGTTTATAATGTTTTGCCCTTGAGTAAGTCAGACCAGCAAAAACAGAAAAAAGCTTTGTACATCTGTTCTTTATTACACAGCCTAGACAGTTTATCAACCCTGTTAAGGACTAGCACCAGTTACTGTGAATAAAATAAATGCTTAGATGCACCTCAACCCACTCGGGTCGCTCTTACACTTGTTTTGCACCACATCACAAATTCACATAGGCTAACAGAAACGCATACTTTTCACTAAAGATCGGGCATTTCGGGCATTTAAATAAAACCTCATGTGCGCACACACAAAAAACATAAAACCCGTTAACAGCAAAATAAATAGAGCATTATGTACCCAGAGCACAGCTGCGATTTCTCTAAGACTACAATTGAAACTCAGCTTCCCTTGAAGACGAGTTCATTTAGAATCGGACTCAATTTTGTCAACTCCTCATACATCCCCTTGGCGTCAATGCAATAGATTTCAAGAAATCGTTTTTTCATATGGTCTAGGGTCAATGCTTTTACCCGCAGAACCTGGAAAGTCTATTCACTTCAATGGGAATGTATGGTACAGTTATTTTTCCATTGGCTCGAAACTTGTACAGTGGTCCAGAATTATTTACAGAAATCTCATTTTATAATAAAGTGTTAAATGTTTAGTATAGTGTGTTAGAGAATGCATTGAGAATAAAATAGACAAAAGCATCCCCTTGCATTACGCACTCCTGATTTCCTCACTGGAGAGTGCAAGAGAGCATCGTACTGAGTACTACTTGCCTGGGGAAGCAGAAATTCAAAATCAAAGCACAGTTTCTGCTGAATAATTATTGTGTTTTCATATTCCCTTCATAAAGACAGAAGAAGCAATAAACGTAAGCAGGAACATGGTGAATGAGGACTGTTTTTTATATTTGAAATATTTAACTTTTTACTGAAATTGTTAGTCTGTTTATATGATTTGCAATGCAAAACATTCTAATAAATGTAAGAAAAAGGTATAATATAGGCATTTTCATTAACGGTTACAGACTAACGTGTGTGTACGTGTGTGTGTACGTGCCTGTGTGTGCATGCAATATCACGAACACAGGACGTTTTCTAATGTGGCTGTATTATGCTGTGGTTTCAGCAGCCTCCAACTTTAAGTGGGTTTAAGGTGATTTCAATATGTTTTCTTCATTTCAGGACTCAAATACCATTTTGTTGTATTTTCTTTATTGAAATACTATTTAATTACTGTTTATAATAACATTATTTGTAGTGGGTTTTACAGTTATATGTGTTTAGCAAATCTATATCAAATTCTACAAAATTAAAATGTACAGTATTTATGCTCAGTACTGCCATGTTATATTAATGTTGCTCTCTATATTCCAATAGTTATTTTTTTGCTAGGCAAGGAACGTAAAGCATCAGAAACATAACAAATGACTGCCGATTATAAAGGTAGATATTCAGTGGGTTTTTTTTTCATGTTACAAACCATTTTTTCAAATATGTATTCATAATAACCAAGACTATGGATTTAGTGGTTGACATAGTACTAACCACACTGTACAGTAGTTGATGTGATGCAATTCAGTCTGATTTCCATAACCTTTGTTTCTTTTCCTTTTTAGCTGCAGTAGGATAAGGAATATATTAATACCATCGCAGACTTGGACCTATTTGTGACACAATATGAACAAGTCTCTTAATATTCAGTTCGTGCCATATTATGACCCCGTGCATGCAGAGGTTTCAATTGGTTTTATTTTTTTCTAATAATGTCTTACTTTTACTGTAATAACTTTCATGCTGTTACTGTGATCACAATTATTGTATCCTGGGCTTTTTGCGGCAGCCAAACAACAGTGCTCTATTTGACAAAAAGGCTGAGGTCGTTGCTTTTTATTCAAATGCAATTTATTCATAACAATTTAGAAGGACCACGGAGTAACATGAGCAATTAGGGAAAAAGAAATAACATAATATAACTGCACAATCAGCATGTTGTAGCTGGTCAGCATTTGTATGTTTTTGCATCGTTTTCCCATCATTGTTCTGATCTAGTTTCTACCCTCAGTTTTCAAAGTCCAATCTTGTCCTCTAAACAAGGTACCATAGCTTTTTAGCGTGTTGCTTATCCAAGGTTGAAGTATTACTTTGTGTATGCACTAATAATGAAATTATTATTCTAGACAAACAAAGCTTTACAGACACTGATTAGGTCTGGTATTTGTACTATTAGTGCCATTATTTTCCTTTTTGCATCATTGCTTGACACAATATGCATATAGCTCAATTATTTTAGGGGTTCCATATATTTTTTATAGATTTAAAATGTTTTATCTTTATGGTAAAGTATAGGATTAAAGATTAAACTTGTACAGTCCGTGTGATAGACCATGGTTTTTAGACATCACTGTACTTTATATAACTAATGTCCCTATCTCTGTGGCATGAAGTGGTTATAATTTATTAATTTATTTCATATATCATGTGAAATGGAACTAGATTATATGTTATTGCCCAAAACTGAACATCTTTATGGAGTTAAAATTAAGACTGTCAACAGAACAATGGATTTGTGTTAATCATACCAAGTTTGTTGTGCTAATCATTTTTGCTTGCTCACATGACACCTTTTTCATTACAAAGCATTATACAATAATGATGCACTAAAATGATAATAATAATAAAACTAAATTTTGAACACACACCCAAAAAAAAAACGTTTTTATTAGCATTTATGTCTTTTTGAATGACAAAAAATACACTGCTCTAAAAATTTGTTAATACGTTTTTTGAGAGTAGTACGTATATTGTTGGCATGCATGAACAGTGATCACACATCACTTGTCTAATGTCTAATGAGATCGAGAAATGAGTTTTTGACAACTCGAAAAGGAAATTGTTTTTCATTACTTTCTAAATTGCATGTCTGTTAATATTATATTAAATAAATCTACACTGCTCACAAAGAAATGCAGTTTTTGAGTAGTATATTTAAATCTCACATCTGTCTCCTATTTGCAGTGATAAATAAATACATAAACAAACCGACCTCCTTGTTTGTAACAGGACAAAGCGAAAAGCTCATCGAGTTCATGCCTTTGTTTACTAAGGTCTATTTGTTTACTCTCTGATGCATCACAATGCAAAAATGTCAATTACATTTTTTAACACCAGGGGGCGTATCCCTTATTCCCAAGCGCACACATTGAATTAATGTCTTTATTGGCTTTATTGTGCAAACTGGCTTGTTTGTTTGCTTTGATTTTCCATTGAAGATAGAATTTAGCCAGAATTTAACTCATATTTGGTGAGACTGCTCCAATAGCCAATTTTGTTGCGGAATTGTGAACTCCAATGAATTTTTACACCCCCATTACTAGCATTAAAACCTGATCAATTTTAAGACATTCACAAATCCATTTTGATAGCACTAATTAAAACAATGAAATCATCATCATCTATCATCAATATCAAATATAATGAGGAAAAATCTAGTTTTGTAGCGTTAGCTAATAAGTGCTAGCTCAATGGTCCATTTAAAGTTCCGCTTGCAAAGTTCAAGGTTTGACCTCGAGTACAGTTCTGTCATTCTCAATTACCTGTTCTGCCCCAGAAGTGGACCTTCATTCAGCTGCATCGCGAATACTAATTAAACTTAAATGACTGAAGGCCAGTGTGCATGGAGGGCTTCATTAAGCCCGTTAGATGTTCATTAAGGGCGTCAGGTCGGCCAGTTTTGCACCGTACAGAAGTATCTCTTTGGGGCCAGCACTGTTAGCAAGAGGCCGGGGTCAAATTTTGCAAAAAAATTGCTAATTGGAGGTGACTGTTGAGTTTCCTGACAAATTTGGACACTGGCATAAATGAGTGTACTCAGTACAGCAAGCAGAGGAATGTAGAAGGTGTTCAGATTCAGCTCCCAGTCTGTCAGCATGACAAGCCCTTTTTTAGATTCATACTGGTTCAACTGTGTATCTGTTAAAGGGATTTGTTCAGAGCCACTCAGTAGGTCATGGGAATTATGGTCAGTAGAATTTTTTGCAAAATGGTGGTCATTGCAAAGTTGTGATTGTCAATGTTTAATCACTGAGGAGCATTAAGGTTTCTATGTATGTATGTATGTGGATTTGTTATACTTATATCCAAGCTTTTCAATTCAATACAATCCAATCAATTTTAGGAACTTGCTGAAAGGCCCATGAGCACAGAAGTGTGAAGCTCTTATTAGGCACGAATGGGTTGTTGGCATATTATTTTTGTAGATCCTTTTTTTTTTTAACCATATAACGATACATAAACAGCAATGCAAAGCATGTTGTGAAATACCTCACTTGATTAGGTGCATCTCTTCAACTGAACTATGCAACTCGTGCTTTACCTCAAGAGAGATGGAATACAAAGTGGGGAGGCTAAGCACCGTGAACCGCTGCTCTAAATACACATGGTACCAGTCAACAGAAACAAATAGAACCGACAAATAGAACCTGTAGACAAATCAAGGAGTGAGAGGGTATCATATTTTTCATGATTGCTCATTTGTTTCCAAGCATAATATGTATATATGTATGTAAGTTTACAATATATAGCGCCATCTTGTGTGAGAAATTTGCTCTTCTTCCAGGTGCTTTGTTAAGCTACTAGCTAAGTACTGTTTAGGTCATTAAAAAGTCCTAAGGCCTGGCTTATTTGAAAGTGCTTCGCTGATCATCAATCAAAGGGAAGAGACTTTTCTCTCTCTCTTTCTCGCCCTCTCTGTAAGTTCTCCCGCCAGCCTTCCACTACTCATTAAGAATTCATTAACTTTGTTTAGCCTTTCTATAATTCTGCCGAGCGAGGAAGAACAGCGATGGTCCAGGGAACCAGTGGCAGTGACAGCCTTAAGTTTAATGGCTAGGCCGGCCAGCGAAAAGATCGAGGAAGTGAAAGAGAGACAAAGCTGGAGAGAGGAAATTGATTAGTGTTAAATGGTCACTGGAGAAGAAACACAACTGACGCAAGGTTTCCCTGCTGAGACCAGTCAAGGTCGGTATTATTTAGACGGCTTTAAATAAAAACGCATTCCATTAATATTAATGCAAGACCACTTGCGCCACAGGAGATTGATTTAATTTTTTTCTCTTATTCTCTTCTTTTAACTTTGTTGTGTCTCGACAAATACCAATCCAGGTTTAATACTACCCCAGTACCCAAGGTCTCCTGACTCCAGCCATTTGGGTGTTTATAGCTAATACAGTGGGAGTGCTAAAACCAGGGAAATTAGGAAATAGGATATTTACTTGTGGTAATGACATTTTTTTTACTAGTCACTGTGGGATATTTGACCAAACACATGAATGCTAAATGGAATGTGGCATGTTATTTTTTTTTAATCTGTTAAAAAATGTACTATATAATGATCGACTTACTGGCAATTTTATTTGAAAACACTTGTTTAACTGCTCGTTAACCGACATGTCTAATCAGCCAAATGGCAGAAATGCGAGTATGTAGACAAGGTCAAGATGATCTGCTGGAAATCAAACCGAGGAACAATCAACAATAAGATGATTTACAGTAAGTGACTTCGAACATGGCATGGTTGTTGGTACTGCTCTAAGTATTACAGAAACTGCTGGTCTACTGGGATTTTCATACAGCCATCTTTAGGGTTTACAGAGAATGGTCCAAAAAAGAGAAAATATCCAGTGAGTTGCAGTTATCTGGGTGAAAATGCCTTGTAGATGCCAGAGGTCAGAGGAAAATGGCCTGACTGGTTCCGCTTGACAGAAATGCAATGTTGCATTGGTAGCTTGGGGGTTATTTTCTTACCACACAATGGGGATAATATAACCGGCTGTGTATCATTTACACATCACAGCCTGATTATTGTTGCTGACCACGTTCCCTTTATGACTACAGTGTACCATTTTCTGATGGCTGCTTCCAGGAGGATAACATGGCATGTTACAGTGCTTAAAACATCTCAAACTGGCTTCTTGAACAGGCCAATGTGTTCACTGTTCTCAAATGGCCTTCACAGTCAACCTCAATCAAATAGAACACTGTTGGGATTTGGTGAAACTGGAGATTTCGCATCATGGATATGCAGATGACAAATCTGTCGCAAGTGTGATGCTGTTATGTCAATATGGACCAAAATCTCTCAGGAATGTTTTTTGCACCTTATTGAATCTACAGATGTGACGAATTTAGAGTGTTCTTAAGGCAAAGTGGTGTCTACCAATGGCCAAATCATATGTTTTATTGATTTGACTCTCTTTAAGCTAATAGACAGGGAATTTTCTCAAATTAATGGAAATCTAGTCCTGAAACCATATAAAAACACTATAATTAGAGTCCTGAGGTATGAGACCTGGAACGTGTGATGTAAAACAGCTCGAGTGAGGCAGCTGGTCCTGGCAGTACAGCATAGGTCTGGAACAAGCAAATGGGGATTCGACAGATACAGCTTGGCAGTGCTGGGGCTTGAACACTGGACCTTTTGGTAATTTTGTCCAGTACCTTACCCACTGCGCAAGCACAGACCACCATAAAACTGTATATGGTATTATTGATGCTATCTCATTATAAGTAACATGAGTGGCTTGAAGCCAATGTCAGCTATTGTGCGTTATAAATGTAAAAGCTGCTAATTTTTATAAATAAAGAAATGAGTGTTCTTTTTTTATCAGACTATGTTAAAACAACATAATGCTCAAACTAGAGATAAAACCCACCATCTGCCCCAAATCTCAAAGCATGTTGTGCTCCTTCAATAAGCAAGGTGTGGGTGGAATACAAGTCATGCCAGCATTACTGAGGAGATCCTACACTCGCATATAATACTCCCTCTGCTATAGCTCTAAGTAGAGGGTTTTCTTCCCAATTGAATTATGCTAGCTAGCACACCTTGGTCACATTGGATAAAGCCTGGACCCAGATTCCACATATTTTCCACATTGATAGTCAAAGTGACAGTGGTGATGGAAAAATCATAATACATTTAATAAATACCAATTTCCCTGCAATATTTTACACCCTGAATGAGTGGAATAACTAAAAAAAAACTATATGCAAGCTAAATGCTAGCTGACAGATGTGATTAGCATTCAGCCAAGCCATTGAACAATTAGGAATTCGAAATGTTGGAAGCGATAAAAAAGCAAATTAGTGGAATCAGCAGAACCAGAGGCCGCCCCGAAACAGATCCCTGATTGAATTTCTCTTCCCTTATTTTCCATATCAAAGCTTTCTGCCTTGTTTTCCGCCCTAAATGGGGTAAAGCGTTTATTTCCAGCTTTTTAGTGCATTAATATATTGTGCTATCGTAAGTCTATTTCCCATGGCGGTGCACGACATCCTGCAGGAGGCAATCTGCAATGCTTATTTCCATATTGAGACAGACTGTCAAAACACATACAGAGAGAGAGGCAGAGAGAGCTGGTGAGAGATAGAAGAGTATAGAGAGCAGAATGGGGAACGAGTGAGCGAGATAGAGGGATGATGAGGGAGAGGGAGCGAGGGACAAGGAAAGGGATGATGATGAGGCCCAGGCTGCATTAACTTTGTTGGGTCACTGGCTCAGAGACGCTCCATTAACGGTGAATAAGAAATTTTAAACTGCATGCACAGTCATAATTGCATTTTCTACCAACCTTCTACTGCGTTAATGATAAAACTGTTTACCTGGGAGACTGCAGGTGTCTCCGTGCCATCTTTCTCACACTTTCACTCTCTCTCGCTCTTTCCTCTCATCAGCTAAAATGTTGTGTTAATTATGTCATATTGTAATAACAATATTTTACACAGGCCTTGAGCAAGTTTGCTTTGAAAATTCCTCGTACATCTTCGTAGGCAAACAAAAACGATATCTTAGAAAAGGCGTATCGTGGCAAATGGATGTACATAGATCTATTCCCTTGGCGATGCCCCATACACTCCTCTTGGGCCTGTCTTGGGTACTCAAATGCAAATACTGTCCCCTCTGGCTCATCTGTTATGAAATCTGTTGAGGATGGTCACAGTGGAGATAGGTTAATTCTATTCTAATCGAATGGCCAGTATAGTCAGTCTGTGGTTAAGTGGGGAAAGTCTAGGGGTATGCGCTTCTGCTAGGCCACCACAGTTCTAATATCGAGATTTGTTTACAACCCCTTGCTGATGTGCACAAATCACACACACTCCCCTGGTCCAGTGGTTAGCACTGTTGACTCACAACTCCAGAGACCAGGGTGTAAGTCGTAGCCCAGCTGCTGCCCATGTGGAGTTTTGCTAATTTTCCCCATGAGTTCACTCTGGGTATGCTGGTTTCCTCCTACAGAGAGAAAAGAGAAAAAGAAAGAATAACAAAAGAAAAACAAACATCCATTTAATTGTTATTCAAAACAATTCAAGGATGATGTCTGAAGAAAGCCAAGAAAAGAAAGTAAGAAATATGAGAAGAGACAAGAAAGAGAGAGAGATATATATCTATACTTTCTTGGTGGTTCAGTCCACCAGACCATTTGCAGTCAAAATATTCAAACTGCATAGAAAGAAGGTGAGTGCAGGAGACACCTATCTTTGCCAATTGCTCTTTTACCATTCAATGGAATGCAATTGGATTTGTAAACAGTTTTTGTATGAGGGAAGCAGTCCTGCTGAATTCCCAATAAGTGTCTTGAGCAAGAAATGATACTTTATTGCACTAGCATTTTTATTTAATATGAAACCTATAATATTTTATACCACTGTGATACACGTTGTTCTAGACAAACCTCTCTATACATTTTCAATCCACCAATAGAGAATAACAGAAGAAATACAATTACATTTTTGCATAGACAAATAGCTAGGGTCTACAATTAGCATACACTCTACCAATCACAAAAACATTACTACTGTGTTGACCCAGAAGGGGATGGGTTCCTATCCCGGCCCTTCTACAGTGACCTATTTTCAGGCCTGCAATGAACTCGTGGGGTCCAGGAACTGCAACCATGGTCCTACTGGTCTTATGCTGTGTGCTTCCGGTAATAAAATTAATATACAGTTGACCAGTCAACTCTAGAAAGTTCTACAAGATTACTCTTTCTACTGCAATCAATTGCCCATAGATTCATACGTCATTTTAATGTTTTCATAGTTTATAAAGTCTGCATTGTATTACATTCGATTTCCTTGATTGCTACCAGTTTCTTGTAGAGAGTTTCTGATGTGCACAGTAAACAGGAATAAAGATTCAAATCAATATATTCACTTTATTATAGAAAAACAATCTGAGCATTACAGGCTAGTTTGGACATTTTGTTAACAAGCCTATGCTAATGTAAAAACGTGTGGCGAGCAAAGGAATTGAATCAATAGGGACAAATGGCACCTTCATTATACATTCGAGGTTATCTTATTTCTGATGTGTCAGATACCACGTAGAAAAGGCAAGAGTTTGTAGCTTCATTGAGTTACCCGTTGTGAAGTCCATTAACTGGAGATCTTTGGTTCAGAACACAGTTAAACCTATGAGCACTAAACGCTTCAATACAAATTTTCCAACACTTAAAAACGATGAACTCGTAGATAAGTGGTTTCTGGAATTAAACTTACCATTTAGCAATGGTATTCAATCCCATTCGACCCTGCGAGAAGTAAGAAAACGGAGACAGTTGAAGGACGGATGAAGCAAGGGAAGGCAGTTTTTCTGAATATTTCCAGACTTTTGTTTGTCCTTCATCAAGTAGTTATTTAAAACAGTTTAGCAGTGTAGCCAGCCCTTTTCATTTATTTTGCTAAATGAATAGTGCATCTGTCAATGAATAGACAACGAATAACAGGTCATTTCAAAACACAAAGTTTTGGCCGCCCTTGGTTATGAAATAATTGGTTGATTTTATAACTGAGAAGGTAACTTCTGCAGGTAACAAACTTGAATTTAAAATCTGACGCTAGTGGAACTGGAAAGGCGGACAAACGTGTGCACATCCAATATGTATTTATTTCAGTCATACATAATGTTTAAAATGTACGCATTCAAATTAGCAGCAAAATGCTGCTCCCTGTAAGCAGAGCTACATGCTAATGGTGAAATACATAAACAGCAGCAGCAGCAGCAGAGTAGACAAAACGAGACAGGGTTAAATACATGAAACAGAAACATACAAACTGTGAACAGCAGCGAGATAAGCCATGTGACAACAAGACAGCATGGAAGTGAAGAAAAAGGAGGGTTTAAATACTGAATGCACAGCCAACTGTAATAAAGCAGCCAGCTGTGAAAAGAGAAGCCTGTCACAAGGAAGCCATATGGAAAGATGTAACTTCTAACCCGGAATATAATCCTGACATCATGTTGCGAAGTATTTAATGTATTACAATAACAATTAATCGTATAAAAAATAATTATAACCTACATTTGTAACTTGCAGAATGTTTTCTTTTCAGTAAATGAAGTCTATGGTGAAACATGTTTTTGTTAGAATAGTAGATTTTGCCCATCAGAGCTAACTAGGTAAAATTATTCAATTAAACCTATCCCCTTAGTTACATTTATGGCGTTTTAGCAGACGCCCTTATCCAGAGCAACTTATGGGCCTTGCTCAAGGACCCAACTGTGGCAACTCTGGAGAGGTGGGAGAGTCCAGTACCTGAGTCCAGTAGGCTACCACAGTACCACCTTTATGGCTGCTGGCTGTATGTAGAATATTTCCAATTCTTGTTAACTTTTTTTTAATTTAATAGTTATGTAAATATGTGGGTTTGTGTTCTGCTGTTTAACAATAGACTATCAGTAACAGAACTCACAAGAAGGCACAAATTGTTCCACTTAAAAGAGCATGTGTGTGTATTACCTATCATGTGCTTGCTTCTTTGTGTTTGTGTGTAAATGGTAAAGCTGTAAATGGTGTGTATATGTGTATGTGCATGTCCTATCAGAAGTAGCACCCATTTTGTTTGTTCCCCCTATATATATATATATTTATTTATTTATTTTTTTTTCTTCTCACTTGTAACAAAAACGTGAGCTTGTTGAGTCTCTGTTTTATCTCGGTGATCTTGTGATCCATGTTATTTGTAATATTGTCTAACGATGTCTTTTTGGCTTAAACAGTACATTGCTGTAATTTCTATAATTATTGTTACTGCTGTACCGATCCGATATTCTCTATCGGTATCGGCCCGATATGTGGCAAATTCACTGGATCGGAGATTGGATGGTGAAAAGAACAGTTCAATCTGATATCTTTCCTATCACAATATGCTTTACTACAATTTGGACGCTCTAAACAGAGATGTGTCACGTGAGCAAGAGCTGGAAGCCGAGGTAAAACTGTTAGCTAGCAGCGCGGTCAGCTGTGTGGAGTTATTTTAAGCTCAAGGATGACAAAAGTAAAAGGAGTGCAACGTTTGCAACGTGTTTCAAGTAGTGGAGTATCGGTCTGATATCGGTATCGCCAGATATTTTGCATTAGTTTGCAGTATCAATATTGGTATCAGGCATAAAACAATGGTACAGAGCTAGCCCTACGTATTGTGAATTTTCATAAAATACAAAATGTTTAGCATGTGCATTTTTTCAAGTTATATTTACATTACACTAACATAAGGCTATTTGAATATGGGTCATGTGTGGACAACGTCCATTTTTATCAACCTCCTATTGCACACCATGTGATGCAGTCATTAAACATCATATACCTGTATTGTATTCATAGGCTTGCTTTTGGGTTTTTATGCAGTACTGTAAATGAGGCGAACACTAATCCATCTGGTAAGTGCAGCCTTTGTGCTGCGTTGGTCATCCTGCGATTCCCACGGCCGCTTTGGTATCGAGAGCGGGGCTATTCTGTAGTGCGTTTGCCTGTGGGACTGCTGGGCAAATGCTGCAGAATCGTACCGCTCTTGAAATCACTGCTCTTCATCTCCCCTTTTAGTACGTCAGGATGTTTTGTTATTTAATGCCTGACACAGTGCCGGATCATGTATGTGTCTCATAAGCGCAATGGGACCTGTGTTTTTTATGCTTTTTCACTAACTGATTGGATACCTAGGCCTGTTATTTTTGTTAATTGGCCAGTAAACAGTTCCAGACTCACTAAAGCACTTGCGCCGAGTTTAATCGTCTTGAATAGATGACTTTAAATGTGAAACTGTCACCTAAAAGTAAAGCAAATAGGCAATGTATCATGTGCAATATACTAAAAGGAATACTGCCTCCCTTAGTAGCCTTTTTATAGCCTGCATTCATTGTCCTTCTTTTTCACAGCTTCATAAAGCAAGTTTACTTCGACTGAATCGTGCATTGTCAGGTGGGCGGAGAATGCCGAGTCAGGAACGCTGCCAAATGCCCAGGTTGCTAAAATCAAATGCTGATCAAGCCCAGTATCAAGCAAAAGATAATCAGACAGAATTGTAAAAGATCTCCCAAAATGCTCATGTAGAGGTGGAAAACATTTTATTAGGCTTAAATCTTAGAGTGAAAATCAATCAGTATTCCTTCTTTTACTTGAAGTGTACGGTACTGTGCAATGGTCTTAGACCACCATTAGATTAGATACTAATTGTCATTGTTTTACCAATGATAATTATAATGACCATATTATTAATCAGCCTCTTTATTAAAATATAAAACAGAAAATATAGGGCATTCCTAAATGTAGCATAAGAAAACTAAACAGCTTATATGGGGTACAGTGGAAACCATTTTGCGTGATCTCCACTTAAACTTGGGCAATAGTAGAATCTGACAGGTTCATCAGGTTTCCAGGTTGACCCTTCTACAGTCTAGAGACACCTGATCAGGAATGGCCTTTTTGGAAGGGTAGCAGCCAAGAAACCACTAGTTTTGGATGGAAAACAGGGTGAAAAGACTAAGATAGGCTAAAGCCCACAAAGATTGGTATTATTGTATTGTGGAGTGACAAATCTGTTGTTGAAATCTTTGGGCCCACTCGTGAACAATCTGTTATATATGGTCATTATACTATTGCTAAAGCAACAACTCTAATGGTGGCCTTTTGCACAGGACTGTATAACATTATTATTATTTAGCGGCATAAATGATCTTCGATCCTAAATGGCTTCGGAATGGGCTGTACCCATGTAAAATCGGTAAATTACATAAGACTTTTTATGGTATTTTATTAGTGGGACTTTATATTTATTGAGCTATAAACATACAAATTGAATATGAAGTGACACCTATGATTGGAGGAACTTAACTGGCACAATTGTCTGGACTGATAATGGGTCCCCAGTGATGCAACAGTGACCCCTATCCAGCCATGTAATGGTCTGGGTCCTTCATGATACATGCTGTGTGTCTGACCATTGGGGTTGAAACCTGAAAATAATAACAAAGCAATGACAATAGACTTGTAAAAATGTAATTAATACACAAGCACTTGCCACCATTTGTGATTTCTTGATCTAAGGGATTTTTTTGCAGAATGTTTCCACTAAGGTTTGCTGAGTGTGGTTTTTGTGCTAGAAAGCTGGTTCCTGACTTCATATTCTGCTCAGTGGTTAGTTTGCAGATAGTGAAATAATGAAGTAGATAAATAGTTTCCCAGCTGTCCTTAACAGTAACCGATTTCTGACAGTTCACAGATTGATGTCTGGAACTTAAATCTAATGATGCCGGGTGCACATTACTCACTTTTCACTTCAGTCTTCTGCATGCACTTGGTGAGCATGCGCAGTAGTCTGTCCTAGTAACATACTTGACGATGTAAGTTTAAACTTACGATAATACCACAATTAATATATTACAGTAGCCGAAACATATCGGACACCCCTACAGACGCTGCAGTTTCCAAACAAAATTTCCCCTTTATTCAGCTGGTGTCTGGGATTTCCTTTTGCTTTTCTCCTCCTCTCCCAACATCCAGTTCAGCAAAGAGATCTTTGAAAGTCTTCCTGTCATGTATAATCCTGACAGGGCTAAAACCATCAGAGCAGAGCACTGAGCGTGGTCATGAGGTCATTCTGCCTGTAGATTTCCTTATGTGACGAGGGTGAAACAAACACAAATATGGGCGATTAGTGTGGTTTTGGACACTGCTTTTTCCAGCTTTCCATCATAAAGCCATCATTCAGCTAGCTGGTAAATGACATTTCACACTTATATTTATGTAACTTAGCAGACAACCTCTTACAGCTTACACTAAATTCAGTTTCACAATCCTGGGGTCTTGCTCAGGGACCCAAATGTAGCAGAGGTGGTCCAGTACCTTAACCACTTGCTCACCACATTCCCTATTGACTGGACTGATAAAGCCCCAGTGATGCAATAGCGACCCTTGTCCAGTCTTGTACTGGTGACATGCCATTTTCAAACTTCGATGTTGTTTCAAATCATCTTCCCAGGAAGTAAAACCCCCATGAAGCACACGGGATGAGGATTTTCAGGGCTGTTGCAACATAGGGGAATGATTACTCCATCCAGTCTTCCCTCAGCCAGTTGTTTTCCAGTCTCTCTCATTATGGAAGAACATATGGCTGTAAAGGATGAGCGTATTTCCTAATGTACCGTAGCACACAGGTCTGCGCGGGTTGGCGTCGGGTCATTCGATCTGATGTTGAAACTTGTCTTGTTGAAAATAATTTTTTGAGGCAGGGCATTAAAATGCCACCTGCATGGACTTGTTTCAAATGGATTCAGATGAGATGGCAGATATTATACCGCCATGAAAGCTCATAATGCAGATATATCACAACTGAAGCACTATTTGTCAGTGAAGGCATGCTGGAAGAGGAAGAGTTATTAACAGCATCTAATGATATACATATGGCGCTGCTTATCACACATACTGAGATGACAGGGAGATGAATAAACAAATTTCCAAATGCTAGAAACTGTAGTACCAACCGGTGCAATTACGAGCACAGACTTCGTTGTATGACGTTTAGCCGTCTGGTGAATAGACTTTGCATTAGTCAAAACAAATGACAGGAGTTGTTAGCAACTGGAAATGGATCTCAGGTGTCTGTGTTGTGATGGAGGAATACTGCTATTATCGGATGGCTTTGATCAACGAATAAGCTTGTTTAAAACCACAGCAAGCACTTAGAGACCAAATATAGGCTTTATTACATCAAATAGCTTCCCCTTCTCTCCAGACACATCATTGCAAAATTACAAAACCATTTTAACTCTTTGGTAACCGTGACTGCTTTATTCATGGCAAAAACAAAACAACTGCAGAACAGCCTGTAATTTTTTGCCAATACAGTGTTCCTGGGGTGTTTCAAGGATCAGAGCTTTAGGAGTGCTGGAGACCCAATGAGTCCCCCACCCCATCAAACCATAAAATCAAATAAATACAATACATTTTGATGGGCAGCACGGTGGCTCGGTGGGTAGCAGCGCTGCTTCACAGCAAGAAGGTTCCGGGTTAAATCACAGGGTGGCACAGCTTGGGTCCTTTCTGTGTCTGTCTGGGTTTACTTTGGGTAGGTTGATAAGTGTCTCTAAAAGTGTACCTTAGTGTTTGACTGTGTGTGTGTGTGTCCTACGATGGATTGGCGTCCCATCTAGGGTTGTTCCTGCCCTTGCGCCCAGAGTTGCCAGGTAGGCACTGGCTGGCCAGCGAACCTGTGTGGATTAAGCAGAAGCTAATGAATGAATGAACAAAGCATTTTGTGCTACCATGGCCAAATTTAGAAAGGAAAAACAACTGACTTTTGAATAGGGGGCACT
>JAUZST010002889.1:0-17610 GCA_034779995.1 Parotocinclus haroldoi
TACTGCAATGAAAAGAAATTAGGAGTTATATTATATTAAATAATGCTACAGCAATTGTGCAGATGTGCTATTACAACAGTCTCCCAAATTTAAATAACTACGTGCTA
The DNA here is from genome assembly GCA_034779995.1 of Parotocinclus haroldoi. NCBI lineage: Eukaryota > Metazoa > Chordata > Actinopteri > Siluriformes > Loricariidae > Parotocinclus > Parotocinclus haroldoi. Next base: position 108 of record JAUZST010002889.1, read on the forward strand.
TCGTAAATTGGAAATCAAAGTAAACAAACAAGCTCACTGAGTCTCAATTTTAAATTCCTTCACACATTACTGAGTTACCAAAGGCAGTATGGAAGAGATGCATATGGGAGAATGCCGTATGGAAAAAATGCAGTTACATCAGATATTTTCTATTACATCAAAAATAATGCATGTGACGTCATATACCTTTATGTTACATACTGTGACATTTTTTGCATCGTGATGGATCACCTCGTAGTGTATAGTTAAACCCCTACGGTATATCAAACCATACAAAGACATTGAAAGAATTGTAATGGAAGACAGCACAATACTCAGCTGTACGTTTATTTCACCTCCATTGCACCAGCACTGTAAATGGTCTTGAAGCTTGTCTTCCTTACGTGTTGAAGCTTGGGGCTTGAAGGCTTTATGGGATAATGAATGCTTTGACCCATGCCAGCACGTAGGTGGAAGCCGGCCCTTATAGATTGTATTTATTGTATTTTATTTATCAGTATGACTTACATTTACATTATGCAGACCCCACACAGGAAGGACCCAGATCGCTCCAAAATGGGACTTTCATGCTGCCGGTCTTGCTCAAGGACCAAAAAGTGGCAGCTTGGCAGACATACACACACACACAGATTGGACTACAGGGTTCAGGACCTTCTGGTTAAAGTCCAATCTGTGTGTATGTGTATGATTTTTCTATACATTTACAGTAACACAAATGACTCAATGACTTGGTTTCCGAAATGTATTGTTTTAAATATTAATTACGAATCACAAGTAGAATCACAAAGTTGCTGTCTTTTAGGTGTATATGTATTAAATGTTATATTACTGCCTTTATTACCTCTGCAAAACTGCCATGGACTTTAATCTTTAGAAAACAATAGGGAAACTTAAGAGCGAAGTCACATTTGAGGAGCTATTATACATGCAGAAGACAAGCCAATTGCAGTTGTCAGGCTTAGAGATGATAAAGACTAAACAAACACTTCGGAGAGAAATCTCTTCAAGGTGTTGCATTGTTTAAGCACTCATGCGGTGCAGTGGTCTAGCACAGCAATGCAAAAAGCCAGGTCGAAATTTCGGACACCCTCCGTGTTCAAGTCAGGTCATACACGCATTTACAATTGCCACTGCACCCAAATTTACATTCTGAAAAATATGCTAATCAGTGATTCTGTTTATTTTCCAAAATAGCACAACCCATGTTTTCATAACAGTTGCACATGTTCAACATTTTATGTGTAATTTTAATTTTTTAGATTTACAAATGTACAGTTTTTTATTCTCTAGTTAAATAGTATAGTGTTCTACAGTCTGACATTTATTGTAGTCTATATATAATGATAATATTCTGTCTTGTGAAACTTTGTCAAGGAAAGACCAAGCAGCAGGTGTCTTTGCCACTGTCACAACAGGCTGGCTCTTTGGCTCTGGGATTAGATAGCTGCTTTGAGATAATGTAAAAAGCGCTATATAAATAAATGAATCGACAGCTGGCTGTGTCTGATGGAGGTGATCTCAGATTTGGATCATCCCCAGAGCTGCAACAACAACTCATACCCAACCCTGTGATAAAATGCTGTCAGTCCCAAAGGCCTGCATGCTGTGTTTCCTGGGAATAGCCAAAGCCCTATGTGACCAAAGTGACCAGTGAGTGTATATCTTGTGATTAAAAATGATCAAATGTGTATAAATGTGTAGACAATATATGTGTTTATGTTCAGCCTTGTTGGGCAGTGTAGCAAAAACGAGGTTTCTGCCTGAATTTTGTTTCTGTTTCTAGTGTTGCCAGCTTCCTTATCTATGTTAAACACCTTTGTTAGGTTGGTTCTCAACTGGGATTTCAGGATTTCTACAGGGAGAAAAATGAGATTATTCCACCACAAAGGGCTCGAAGAAAAGTCTGAGTTAAGGTCACAACAAAAAATGATAGGAGTCTTTGGGAACACCTAAGGAATGGTTTTGTGCTTTCTTAATTACTAGTGCATTCTGTAAATCACATCCTTCAGATGACAAGACTGTAACACCAGAAATTTAAAAAATGTTGAAATCCCCAAGACTTTTTAGTTGTGAGTTCCTTCCCTGTGTCTGTCTGTTTGAAAAAGTCTCTACAGTGTTTGCAGTCATTTCTAGACGCAAATTGCATTATCCATATTTTATATCAATAAAATGTGTAGTGTATGTTTAAGCTACAGTATCCAATGATTTGAGGATTACTTAAGGCACAAAATTTCTCACAGGACCTCAAATGTGGTTGTTAGCAAGCCTCTGGTGCATTTTAGTCACAATTCTTAATATGATGTCAAAATACTATGCATGCCACACCATCTAATGGCAATAAGCATATAATCAAGCAATCTCAGTGTTTTAGTAGGGTGTTTACCTGAGAGAAATAAGATCAATCAACTTATTATTCAACAATTTAAGTAACATGTTCAGTTACCCTCAAATAATCCGAATGTTTCACTTCTCAAATAATCAAAGCGCACCGAAAATGAATCTTCTTTCTTTCATTATTGTGGCATACAGGTGCTACAAATGTATTTATTTGACAAAGTCAGCTTCAATGTGGTTTCTTTACGTGAGATGCTGTCAGTAAAATGTTTAATCCTTCATCCTTCACATCATGCGGTACTGCGGTAGCGGTTAAGGTACTGGACTCTTGACCTCATGGACCTGATTGTCCAGGGTTATAACCCCATCTGCCAAGCTGCCACAGTTGGGTCTTTAAGCAAGGCCCTTAACCACCATTGCATGAATAGTATCATGTATCTGTTACAAGTCACTCTGGAAAAGGACGTCTGCTAAATGCTGTATATCTAAATGCCTGATGCCTGGGCATTTTTGGTCATTGAACAATTTTCAGTCCAGAAGTGTTAAAAACTCCAGCAGCACTGCTGTTTATGATCCAACTGTACCAGCAACACATCACCACATCAGTGTCCCTGCGGTTCTGAGAAACCCAAATAGTACCTGATCTGTGGTGGTCTAGTGGGTATCCTGACCATTGGCGAAAAGAGCAAATTGGCCTAACAAAGTATGTAGAGAACCACATGGACTACAGCCTGTAATTGCAGAGCTACAAAGTGCTTCTTTATGGTAAGTGGAACTTAAAATGGACCCTAAATGTGGAACGCATTAGGCTTTACCTAATAAAGTGATTGGTGAGTTCAGATCATTCCCATGATGGTATAAGTCTCTCTTTGGAATCTACATCTTTGCATAAGGCGGATAGATTATATATAGCTAGCAGACCATGAAGGCATATATAGAAAGCCTTAAATTTCTGCATTGCAGCAAGCGGCTTGATTCTGGTGCTGATAATGCATGTTTTTCTCTCCTCTGGACACCTGTTGTCAGTTTCACACTTTGTCCCAGCAGGGAGCTGTGAGCGTTTGCAAGCTCTTTTCCACTCTGTGCACTTCCTATGCACCACTCTAGATCATAAACATGTCATGAAAAGAAAACTGACACCTAATTCTGTATTTCAGAGCCAAAAATACACACCAAGGTTTGAGTCACTTGGTCTGGACCATTTTACAAATCTATCTACACCCATGTGCATTAACTCTCTCATTAAACCAATGCTAATTGATCTTGATTTCTTCATGTATGCCCCAGTAACCTTCCGTGATCCTTCTGTATACAGGGAGGGCCAAGTACTGTCAAAAAACTATTTTGTAGACACAGACCTGTGATGGATTGCCCAAATCCCTTGTCTAAATCTTAATAAAGTGGTTGCCATGGTGACTGTATCTTCATACTACTATAATGTAAGGCGGGCAGCCCTTTAGTCTGCCTCTATTTGGTGTGTGAGACACTCATAGTTTAGATCTATGCTCACAGACAGATCCCACCACCCCTAGCTTCATTATGTCGGCAGAGACCATATTTCTCAGAGTGCAATCCGCACCTCATCTGCCCATTTATGGCCTTTCATACACTCACACACTGAGCAGTTCATTAGCATGCAGATAACACACAAGAGAGGCTGTAATGTGCTAGCATGATGTTACAACGTAATGCACATAATGTTTTGCTGAATCCATCACAAATAATCCTGAGTGCATTTTCGAGCAAATGATGCATTCACAGAAGTCATTCACAGATAGGTGGCTACAAATAATACAACACATATTTCCGCATTTATATTCATGTATTCTGTATGTGACAAACATGTGGAAAATATATGCCAGTAAAATGATGATGCACAAATGCAAACTGTCATTTTTCAGGAAACCAGAGCAGTTCCTTGTAATTTGGAAAATAGTAATAATAAGAGCCAGAAAACCAAAAAAGGCAGAGAATATGCTGATATTACTTTAAAAACATAGGAGACATTATGACAACAAGAAAGTGATGTTCAACATCCGCTTCTCACTTGTACTGAGAAGCCTGGGGGAATGACTGCCAGAGCCTATGTTCAATATTACAAAAACCTGATGCCATAGTCACTCTAACTACAATCACTCATATGCCATTTTTCTACAAAGCTGATCAATCTGTTCTGTGGAATAAGTGATGTGCCACTTCAAGTGTCAGAGTTTTGTTGACCAAAGGTTGTGCTCTGACACATGTAATTCTATTAAATTTAGATGTGTAACTCTCATATCTGTGTAAGTAAAAGAGTTTATGCACAGTGGTGCTTAAACTATTTTAAACCCCTTGGAATATTTCTATATACACATTTATTTAATAAGGGTAATTTTGCAATACTGCATATATATGGATACAAAAATATCCATTCATCCATCCATCCATTATGTTCCACTTAATCCACATGCGGTCGCTTGTCAGCCCACCCGGCAACACTGGGCACCAATTCATCATAGGGCACACACACACACACACATACACACACACACAGTCACACACTAAGGGCCACTTTAAAGACACCAATTAACTTTAGGACTGTGGAAAGAACCCAGAGCATCCTGAGTAAACCCACACGGAATAAACATTAAAATACATTAAAAAGCCAGTATGAAAAAGGTATTTAATTGCGTAGAGGTAACCCTGGGTTAATTTCTGTCCCTGAAATAATTCCATGCCTTGGTTTTGAGTGATCTTTTTTGTTTGACCACTTTTGGGGAGAAAAATAATGGTCTTGAATGGTCCATCATTGTCTAGCTGTGGGCTGGTGCAGTGCTCTCTTTACAGATTATTTTGTTACCTTTTCCAGCCTGATGAGTATAAACTGTTATAAAACTGATCCCTGTTCTTGAAATTCAACAAAGTGTCCACTCACACCTGATTGATTAAAAACAAAATAATTGAATAATAATAATCATCTAATAATTTAAGATGAATTCACTTTAAAAATAAGTGCTAATCCAATGTAAATATGTTTACATTTGCCATTCACATATATTTAGTATTCCATGATGGTCCTCAATAAATAAATGACCAAGTATAATTTATATTATATATATGTATATGTATATTGTCTCATTATCGCCTTGTACGGTTTGTGTGAATCCTATGTCTGCAGTCATATATGCAGAAAACTCACAATCACTACAGGTGACACACATACATGCATTTTGATTGACTATATAATCATCGTGTAACATAGGCAGTGCAGCTAAACATCTCTAATAATTACTATATGTGAGGATTTAGTATGTTCTCTAGTTGTCTGCATGTGTTTCTTTTGGTGACTCAGATTCCCTCTTGCCTCATAAATATGTCAGTATGTAAGCTGGTTGTGACTCTATTTTGCCCCAAGGTGTGACTGATTTTCTGTGATGCCCTAGTGACCATCACCAGGAAAAAGTGCTGCAGATCAAAACAGGCATTTTAGAGACAGATAGCATACAAACACAACCACAAAGTGAGCCAACAAGGGGTATGTAAAAGCCATGACTTTCATGCCTATATGTGAATTTAAGTTAACCTACTTTAATGCGAACATCAAAGACACACAGATCAAGTGTAGGCCAGACTGAGTCACAGAACAGATGCTCCTCCTGAGTGACTGCCTCATTTAGCAGCAACGTTCTGACAGGTTACAATCCTCCAAATAGGATTAATTACGTTTTCGCAGATAAAATCCTCCATGAAACTGTGAGCTGATTCATCTGAGGACTTAACTTTGTGCTCTCAATGTCATTTCTGCTTTTCAGCTGGTACTACATCAGCCCAGTTACTATTTGCTGTCAAGTTAATCTAGTTAGTCCATAGGTCTTCAATACAACTAGAAAACCAAGCACAAGCCACATATTTACAATTTACCATCCTAAATATGGGGAATCAGTCAGGCTATAATGTCAGATTTTTGTAATTTGGTTTGGCAATGAAACGTTATGTGGCAAACCAGTAACCAGATGTCTTTATAATTTACAATCTTCTTTCATCTGGAAAATAACACCAGCCAAAAGAATGTGTGGATTAATTAATATACTGTAAATAGTCTAATACTTTTACATTTAACTATACTATAGTGTTTTGGACTAGTGTTTTTTACTAGTAAACACTGTATTGTTGTCAAAAATGTATTTGAAAATATAATTAACAATATGGTGGTTTGTAGCAAACAGTAGGATGACAGAGGTTAGATTGGTGTTATGCAGCTGCAGTGACATTCTGGTCCAAATGTAATAGCTGGTTAGTGATTATTTGGAGTGTGATGATGCAAACTCCAGGTTTCCTACCAATTACCAAATTCACCTGATTTGATGCAAGACCATGTCCAAGAGTGCTGCGGGGTTTAGGCAGGGAACAGGGATGGGCAGAACAATCTGTTCATTGGCTCCTTTCAAAATAGAAAAAAATGTGGTGGTTTAAAAATTGGGTTAATGGGTTAACCATCCCTTATTCTGCAATAACTGCTGCTATTGTTGTAAATGGAAAAGTTAGTTTGGCTGTACTGTTTAGAAACATTCCAAATGAAAGGCCAGTATGAAAAAGTCTCCCGATAAAATTGTTATCTTGCAAAAAAAAAACAGCTGTGATGTGATATTTTTGTCAAGATGACCAACCCTTATATTTTTTTAATTACCTAATATCTAATTATTTTTCTATATTTTCTAACTACCATGTGCTAACTAGACAGACAAGATAATAAAGCTCTAACCAAATTAAGATCAGGAACAAAAAAAGTCAACAAGAACCATGTGCTCAGAAAGGAGGGCTTAAATACTCTCAGCACAGTAGGCTATAATTAGCTAGCCTGTTCTGGAAGCTGAAGAGTGTCAGAGAGGAACTATGCAGGATGATGTAGTTCTTCAGCTAATCGTGAAATCAGTGTGACAATAAAAGCTTAGGCAGTATGTGAGAAAAGTGTAATCACTTCAGAATGCACAAATCGGAAGAATAACTGACATGGATTTTAACAGGACTAGGCCCAAGATGGTTGGGACTTTACTATTACTTGACCAAACTAGCCTGTGGCTCCAGTGCAAAATAAAAGTAGCGAAGGCAGAACACCAACCGTGTCTTAATAATAATATTAATAATAATAATAATACATTATATAGTGCCTTTTTAGTACCCAAGGACACTCTATAAGTCATTTTCACACTGAGAAATATATATATTTTTTTAAACTATCGTGAACGTATGACTCAAAAACATTTGATTTCACTATATACAAAGTTAGCACTCGGTTCAGTCATGCCGCACTGATGGCCAGATTCAGTCTGTCAGTCTTCTATGTCACCACTTCTTTGTTATGTCAGAAACATTCACTGCTACCAGGTTCATAACTTGAAGCATTTGGCATAAAAACTTCATAGAAGGCAGTAGCAGTATAATTGGTTGTGCTGAACACCTCAGTGACTCTCAATAAAATACTTTAATAGGTTTTTAAAACCCCAACTAATCACCAGCTTTCTATGCAACAACCCTAAGACAAAATATATAAAGAATTGGTTTTCCATCCTTATGGGAGAAAGTGGCTCAGATGTCTTTGAGGTTAACTTGAGTGCCAACTGTGAGGTAGGGTTAATCGTCCAATATCAGTGTCCAACCTGATGTTTGAAAATCTAGTGGAAAGACGTCTCAGAAGAACACAGGCTGTTGCAACAACAAAGGGGTACAATTCAACTGTTAGTACTTCTATTTTGGATTTATTTTTGTCCACAAGCTACTGTATTTAATGTACAACCATGTAGACAGTTAACTGTAGCTCATAAAAGCTCATAACAAAAGCCACAATAATTCAGCAATCTTACTCATATTACTTTCTGTTCAAACTGTATGCATAGATTTAGGCAAAACTACATCATCCACCAAGAAACCAGGTATAACTGAATGAACTACAGTGATTCATTTTAAATGGAAGTGAAAAAGTAGGACAGAACTGCAGAATATTATCTTACAGAGGCAGAGCATTTTCGCAGTTCTCTTCAGGTGATAAGTGTTGTTGGCACTTTATCTGGAAGTGCAGTATAAAAAATTCAGAGTCTCAAACAGTCCTGGGCCAGGCACTGACTCTAAATCTAAGTACTGCCATAAATGGAGAGCAAGTGCAGATCAGCACAGATGAATGTTCAACTGACATTGGGTACTAATGCCTGTAAGGCTTTAGTTGTTTGCTTGTTTTGTTTGTTTATTCAGGTTTGCCATAATTTAGCTCTGGCTAATCCCCAGTAGACCTCTGATTTATTGCACAACAACTCCACCAATCATAGAGGGTAAAAGCAACACACACCCACACACCACTCAGATTATTTATGACTTATAAGAGTTCTGAACAACGTATCTAATCATAGATAAAACACATCATACCAGTTTTGACATCTGACACTTTCTCGTTTGACGTTTGCTAGATTGCCATAGCAACTGAATTTGTAGCTCCGTGTAATTCCTGCATATCAGAGATATATAATTATGAATATATGAAATGTCAAACATAAAAACTACATATCCCTGTCATTGCAGTGCTGATATTAGAACTCACCATAAAATTCACATAAAAAGAAAATAAAAGTTGGCTCCACTTAAGGGAGAAACATTACTTCTCATAGTGTGCAATGCAGGTGTGCATCATTAAACATCCATCCGATCAACAATCATTTGCGTTAATGGCCTTGATAATCACAATACATTTTAATAGGTGATAAAACTTGAATTCTTTAAAAACTGTAGTCTTTTAATTCTGGATGCCGTGGTCGTTAACAGACTCAAAACGGCAACGATACTGTACAGTGATTCCCAGACGTATGATGTTGCAATATATTTTACTAATTACCATATTTTACTTAATAATTATAACAGATTTGTTTGTTACTTGAATATTTATATACTGTCATGCTGCCCAACATGGCAGCATATTATTAGTGTTAGATTGCACTGGTCGCGTTTTGCTTCCTCTGCCCTCCTCCTATCCTTTTGGTGCTCCCAACACTGCTGGCCACCTCAAACAGCCAATCAATACGGTCAGGGTCAGTAGTGAGGGATAGAGTTTTAAAGTCAGTCACTTCACTCATCTAACTATATGAACTGGTTCACATTCACTCGCATTCTGTTTCTGTTTCATCTGGCTGATCTTCTGTGATGTTTGTAAAATTGCCTGTAATGCATTTTGGCTTCCATGAAACAAAACTCATACAAAAACAAAACACTGTACACATGGTTCTAACAGTACGTGACTGTATTTACTATAATTATTGTGAATTTCATAAACTACAAAAGGTTTAGTATGTGTATGACAGTTTAGGCTGTATACGTTGTGTAGATGGTAGTGTTCCACTGTTTTTAGTGGTATCTCTGACACATTCAAATATCGTTCGTATGCGGTCTTGTCTGTGTGGAGTTTGCATGTCCATGGCTTAACTCTGGGTACTCCAGTTTCCTCTCACAGTGCAAAGACATGCTTTAGGTTAACTGATAACACTAAGTTAGCAGTATTGCATGACTGTGTTTGTACGTTTTCCCTTAGATGGATTGGCAGCCTGTCTAAGGTTGTGCCTGCCTTGCGCCCTGTGCTGCCATCTAGGCACAAAATTCTACCTGGCCCTCGTTCAGCTAACTGAGAAAACTGCCAATGCACTCAGTAAGAAATAAATAGCTATAGCAACCTTTATTGACTTAGCCAAACTTAACATTGATCACTACCTACCTCGCCATATTTTTGGTCGGCTATGCAGGGCTGGACGTCATAGGGAATGTGCTTTATCATTAAAGTACATGGTTTTTTTTTGGAAGGACTGACATGCTTACTTTTATCTCGTAACAATGCGATTTTCAAAACACTGTACTGAGACATCTACAGGATTTGTGATTAAAGTGATTGGAGTAGTTGGAGTAAACCCCATTCATTTCAAATGAGTTTTTCTTCCTTCAAAAAAATCTATTTTGAGCTGAAAATTGATGTAGTATATCAGCAATCAATCAAAGCCAGTGCACAAATATTGGCTATAGCTAGTACAACCATTTGTAATGATTGAAGAGAAAAAAGTCGCCACTGGTGTACCAAGTAACACATTTCGGACAGGTAGACCAAGGAATACAGCAGTTGATGACAGAAACATTGTGAGTACAATATAGAAAGATCAACTACTGGTGACATCAGCACAACAACCTCCAGAGGGCAGGAGTGAAGATACCACAATCCACTGTTTGCAGAAGACTTCATGAACAAGTACAGAGTACAGAGGCTTTACCAGAAGATGCAAGTTACTAATTAGCAAGAAGAATAGGAAGACCAGGTTGTTATTTGCTGGTATTTGCCAAGTACCGAGAAATTCATCTTCATTGATGATGTCATCTGATGGCAGCAGTACAATGAACTTAAATTAAAGAAAATGCAAACAAACTGATTGAGAAATCATCCATTAAGCAACAAAATAATACCCCAAATACACTGCCAAAAGTACAAAGGAGTTAATCAGGGGCAAGAGGTGGAAAGTCTTGGAATGGCCTAGTCAATCTTCAGACTTTTGCATTTTACCTGACAAAGAGGAGACTGAAGCGAGTAACCCCCAAAAGAAACACCAACTGATAGAGGCTGCGGTGTGTTACTAATCTAATCTCAGGATTGACTACATTAACTTTATAATAAACATATGCTGATATTTACTTACAGTCATAAAAGCAGAATATATACTTTAGTAAATAACCACTAAAAACTACGTCATCAAACTACTGACCATTAACCATCTGTTTTTTAAGGTGATTTATTTAGATTTATTACTAACAGTGAGGAAATAGAAGGGAAAAAAATTGTGCGCATGTATAAATATGGGCAGATATAGGATTTGTTTTAGAATTATTTCTTCTCATGTAGGGAATATTTGTATCTATAAGATTTGTATGGCATTCGTACTGTATTTCTCTTCACATAAAACATATTGGCACTGTTTTGTATATGAACATTTCTGTCACATGTGTAAATCAGTACTTACAAGACTTGCACAAGAATGTGGACTCACATAAGGAATATCAGTAGCTGGAACATTTGAATAGGAAGAATTAATAACTCCAAATCAGGTTATCTGTATCTGTATGCCCTGCACTGCATACACTTATCCCCTCATCCAATAGCACCTTATATCTGCATATTACACATTGTACAAAAAACAGCCTCTTTTCATTCTGTAAGCATGACACACACACACACACACACACACACACACGCACACACACACACACGACAGAGGACGATGTTTGGCACAGCTGCAGTCTGAGCTGGTATCTCTAGAAAAAGTCGTGTTTATCTACAAACCCTTATGCAGTACTGCAATAGTACAACTATGAGCACAATGAAGCAGGTCGTTTGAATTTACTCATGCTCAATATTCCAACTATTCATGAAACAGAATAATTCAGCAAATGTTTAAAAAAGAGAAAAGCTGCTGTCTGTGAACAAACCAGCACCAAACATTATAGACCGCGACACTGAGCCACATGGGTCCACTGGTTTCCAAGGTACCACAGAAACAGTAACAGGACACAAAATTGATAGTGTTGGTAGATAAAATGATTTCCTGCCTTTTAAGCTCACAGCACAAATAATTCAATGTACAGCCAGTCTCACAGGTGTGCAGAAACTGCTATTTTCCAGCAAGTGTAAAATGAGCTAGGTGTCAGGAAAGGTTTTAACAATAAATATAATTTTCTTAAACAACAGGATACTTACAAATTCAGAAACAGGAAGAGTGTGGAAGTGTTTTCCGGCAGAGTCAAGAGACTAATTACTGTGTAAAGCATGGTAATTTTGTGATTTCATTAACTTCCTTTATAATACAGAAAATGGAACATGACTACAGCCCAAGGCTCTTCATCCAAGTTACATATACATACATATATAACTAAAACTATACATGGAGTTTCATGAACTGCTTAATATAAAGATGTTTTGTGATTCGTAAATGCCAGGTCAGTGTAAAAGCTAGGGTTAGAGGTACCGTTAAGTTACAGGTAATGGTGAATAACTGGAAATGGAGATAACTTATATTTAAGAATCCAAACAACAGACTGTTAAAGGCCAACAGTGGCAGCTTAGCAGCCCTGGCACCCAAACCCTGGACCTTCTGGGCTATTGTCCAGTACCTTGACCTCTGTGCCATTAGATCCCCACCTTTTGTGGTTTCCCTGTGTCAGTGTGTTTGTGACATCCTCAGCCACCAGCACAGGGCAGTCTAAAATAGGCGCCACATGAACCACACTGCCCAGTTGCCATGGTGTGTCCATGTGTCAGTGTGTAATATGCAGCACTCAACTTTAATATGACAACATTTCAGCAAAGGTACAGTGTCATTATATGAGATGCAGCTATTAAGTAGTACTGTTTGTGTGCGTGTGAAACATTCTTTAGAAAAGAACCGAAAGAATGAAAGAAAGCCAAGTGTGGTAATTAAGTCTAAAGAGAAGTCTGAGACGAAAGCAGGAAAGATCCAGTCTATGAGACTCTTATCGATCTAAATTGAAAGCCAGAGTTAGAGTTGAAAAGACCAAGTGAGAGAGATTAGCGAGAAAATCAGATCACAATGGTTAAAAGGTGAACGAGAAAGAGCTCATAAAGGGACTGTTGTGCTCAATGCTGGACCAAATGGAAAAGGAGTTCGACTGAAGTCAGAATAATCAGTTATGTTGTGAACTGAAGAAAGTTTGAGTGCTTATAGGTAAGTTAAGAAGAAATTTAATAAAGTATATTCTAAGGAAAGGAATTCATATTAGTCGGGTCTGAAGAAAGAAAGAAAGAAAGAAAGAAAGGGAAAAAAAAGATAAAATACTAATCTTCTTTGTGTCTGGATTCATTGATTATAGGTGCCTCTGTGTTTGGAGTGCAATTTTGTGTTGGTGGTGCCATTTCTTGTGTAGTCACAAGATTTTCACACAATTGTTCAGCCTGCACCATCATTCAGCACATCAGCAGTGAGCGCACTTCAGTGTCATGGACTGAATCAACTCATCACAAGTGCACAAGCATAGAAAGCCATCTCTCTCCCTTGGGTTGGGCCCCTTTTGCTTTCGAAACTGGCTTAATTCTTCATGGTAGAGACAGTCCTGAAAAAATCCTCAGAGATTATGGTCCATATAGACATGATAGCATTGAGAAGGCGCTGCAATTTTTACAGCATTTTTAATGTAGTCAGTAAATATGTGTTAATAGTCACTCAGAGCTGGCTACATTAGCTTTACAAAAATATAAAGTCTAAAGTCGTTATCTCGTCAAATCTTCTCCTTGACAGAATCGTATTTCCTGCTCACTCCTTAGCTGGCTGGGTAATGTGGATTATCAGATGTTGTACAAACATGCAAAGCCCATTTCAGCTCAAGTGCATGCATCAAAAGGGGGAACATACCAATTACTACATTTACTAAACATACTTAACAATTCTGAAAATGTATCAGATTTCTTTTCCTCAGTCAAATTCTTATCCTGGATATATGATTCACAGTGAATAAACACTGGTTTAAACTAAAGGTAAATGCAAAATGGACACACTTTCCCCCGTGGTCTCAGATTTTTGGGGGAGTTTTGAAGGATTAAAGCAAGGTTAAGTTTAGGATCAGCATTTTTACATACTTAGCATTTTACTACTCAGCTGGGTTACCTTCTTCATGGATTAAACATAAAGCATTACAATACTTTTTAATGTGTCTATGTTAAGGGCAAGTTGTACAAAGGCTGGGGTGTTCTTATTGTCAAATATTTCTGCATTTTCTGAAAAGCAGATTGGTTCAGTTGTACAGATTTGAGAATGATCTGTCAGGGAGTGATAGCATCTCAATAACATCGATTGGTTTCGCTCTGTGAAGTTGAACCTTACCTTTGGATATTGCTGCACTGGAATAAGTACTCTTTCTGAAAGCTTGATGTTTTTGTTGCTGATCACATCCAGGTATTTCTTCACTTCTCCATCTTTTCTTAGTTCATCCCCTTCGTACTTTTCAATTTCTGTAACAGAATAAACAATGAGCTTTGAGATGTATTCTGAGTTTGGGTCAAAGAGCCTTTTTTTCTTTCTTATTTGCCTCTGAGCACAACGAGACGTGCACAACAAAACAATGCAGCAGAAAAGCCCTTTGCCTTTCAGGGATTTTTCTGCAGCAAGCAAACTCAGGATTTACTGCAACATGCATCTTGTGAGCAGAAAGCCGAACCGGACACCATGTGAGATTAAGCGTATCACCCAGTGCACGATGTTATCAGGGTCCGAATGTTAACACTGTGGTGTACATGTCACTTGGCTCATTAGGTTCACTAAACACTTGTTAGAGAGGGCCAAATTGAAAAACTTGCCGCACAACACTGTAATACGTCTTGGTTGAAGAGTTTTATGGTGCTTTTGAGGATTGAGCCAGAGACGGAGCAGACGCGTGGCATTAAAGAGGCCTGGAATGAAGCTGTCACAAGCATTCCTCGAGGGAATCCCCAGCCGTCACAGGTAAATTAATGCTCGACAGAATTAAGAAGGATGAACCTGCGCCACTCTTGTAGAACAATACAGCAGAGACCTCAGTCTGGAAAGAAGGAATAGCACAGGGGAGGGAGAGTGAGACAAAGAGGGGGGAGAATGACAAAAGCTCAGCTAGAGAGTCTCATTATTTCTCACCTCTGCAGCGGCTCGATCAGCATCTTATATGCATGTACCAAATCACAACCATCCATTCTCACACTCGCATGTAGTCCATGTGGACACAGAAGGAGCCTCCCACTGATCTGAACCCCACCTAGATGCTTCCTTTCAACCTTTTAAAAAGGTGCGCTCACCTCTGAGAGGCATTTTTGGTGCAATATCCAGGCTGCCTGCAGCTCTAAGTTGGCTCTTTGTCCACATAAGTAGTTACCATAAACCATACCCTCTGTGGGGTTCCTTTATTGCAATTTCCTTTTTCCCTAGGCAGACCGGATTTATATTAGTGTAGGGTTTGCCTGGCAATGACCTCAACCAAGCTTAACAAATGCTGGCAAGAAAACAAGGTTATCTATCTCGAGTTTATATTGCTGATCCTTGCTTTTATTACAGTCATTGTCACAGTGCTATTAGAGGCAAGCAAATGCACACGTTGATTAAAAAGATTCTAGGTAGAAATGAACAGTATATATAATATAAACTACTGTACTGATATTACACCAAGATGCAACCATTATTGTTACATCAGTACTGTAATTAGACACAAGTTGGATAAGAGTTCAGTCTGTGTAGCACAGTTAGCTCTGAATAAACCCTGCTTGAGTTACAGTAGAGACCAATACGCTTTGTAGTCAAGTTCGAGCCAAGACCAAGACCGAGAGTGGCCAAGACTGAGTAGAGGCAGAGGCCACACTTTTTGTCATCATATTTCATCATTTTTTTATTTAAATAATAAAACAAAGATAATGGATTAAATTGAACTTGTTTGTAATTCAGTTTAATATATTAATTATACATAATATAATATGATTATAATTATTAATTCATAATAATTACATTTTACATTTTGCCAAATATAACAATTATAATATACAGCCTAAAAGTATTGTTATAGTCTTACTAAAGCAATGCCAGTTTTGAAAGCAAATGATAATGGTGATTCTTTTTTAGAATCAGAATCGTCACACAAAGTCAACTGAATATAACCAACAACATCCATTCCCTATCCACTTTT
Organism: Parotocinclus haroldoi; assembly: GCA_034779995.1. Classification (NCBI taxonomy): domain Eukaryota; kingdom Metazoa; phylum Chordata; class Actinopteri; order Siluriformes; family Loricariidae; genus Parotocinclus; species Parotocinclus haroldoi. Next base: position 16,149 of record JAUZST010002889.1, read on the forward strand.
ATTATTAAATGAAAAAAATAATCAACATTACCTCTGGCAGACGCACTGGATTTGGCCAGACAATTTCTGAGTCCATTTTACCCTGAGACCGAATCCAAATCTTTATGCTCTCAAGACTAGTCTCTAATACTGCAACACTACACAGAGTAATAAAATACGGAGCTAATTTACTCCACATACAGTTTGAAAAATAAAATAAAATGAACTGCAGAATGAATGAAAGAAAAATATACCACATTACTACGACTACTAACATGACTCCTTTGATAGAATATTCTTAGTATTAAAACTCACTAACGTTCCTTCCAGTACCAGTTCCAGTTCATATTATCATGTCCCAAGAAGGTTGGGTCTCTTTTTGAGTCTTGGTCATTCAAGGTTTATTCCTTATAACATCCATCCATCCATTCATTATCTTCCGCTTAATCCACACGAGGTTGTGCCCACTCGGCAACTCCAGACACAAGGCCAGGAACAACCCCAAAAATTCATCATAAGGCACACGCACACACACTCACACACACAAGGGCCAGTTTAGAAACCCTAATTAACCTAACACACATGTCCTTGGACCGTGGGAGGAAACCAGAGTACCTTGAGTAAACCCACGCTGATACAAGGTGGAGATGAAGACTTCACACAAAAAGGACCCAGGACACACTATCCTGGGATTGAACCCGGAACCATCTCGCTGTGAGGCAATGGTTTTACCCACCAAGCCACCGTGCTGCCCTCCTTAGCGCATTTTAGAGCTTTTCCACTGTTGCCCCAGGCTTGCTTGATTAGAGCTTTGACCTTGTCTCACATGGTGGTGTGTGTGATGGTGTGCATGGTGCTGCCACATATTAATAAGGCTTAAAAATAGTTAGTACAATCACAGAGCCACAGCATCCTGCCCAGTCCGGTTTCACAAAAATACCATCCCACTATTCACACAGCAAGTAAGCGGACACGTTTAGAAGATACATGTTTTATCCTCGTAGTGAATGGCACTGATTCACTGTGTGGAATACAAACCAAGTACGAAAGCATACCATCCCTGACCCAGCTTAATAAAGCACTTTATAAGACTCATAAAAGCAAGTGGTCTAAGAGCACTAGTGAAAATGTTGATTGAATTTTTGTGGATACGAATGCAGACTGCATCAGGATACTGGTCCAAAACACAACTCAGAGCTTTGCAACAACTACCTAAAGATCAAATAAGATCAAGTAGTACTTAATGCCATATATTTTTCTCGACGCTCACCTGACCTGAACACCATTGAGAAATTATATGGGTTCTTGAAGAGTGAGAAAGCCAAGCATTCAGTAACATCACATGATGCTCTTATTTATATCATGCTTACATAACACGGATCATTACATTTTGCATAAACCTGTTAACTCCAGCTTGGGCGCGCACACTGCCATTAAAGCAAGGGGGGGGGGGGGGGGCAAAGTTACAAAGAAATATTCTATT
>JAUZST010002890.1:0-17610 GCA_034779995.1 Parotocinclus haroldoi
ATATACACATACATACATACATACATACATACACACACACATATATTTACACCAACAACCATTTTCTATTGACCCTGAAAATAATCCTCCAAGAAGCTGATATGCGGTTAGCATATACAAATGTACATATTGGAAATGTTTTTTTTTCTCTGTGCAGACTGCATTTCACAGTCAATTATGGGAATTGGAATGGGGGTTCACAATTCCAGGCAACTTATTTGATCATTAACTCGTTTTATTTAAATTACATTGTACAGTATTTGTATACACTATCCCTGGAGAGTTGCGATCTGGCACACCAATATTACACACCAGCATGATCACACAGGATTCATGTCAGGTTTGCTAGTGCTAATCCATCTATCCATCACGTGTGGCATACACAGAACCAACACAGAATACAGATCCAACCAACCTGAGGATCCCACCATCTAGTTCCGGAAGAGTAAAAGTCTGAGCATGCTCAGTACCGGTTCTGGTGCTCGTAATGCCAGCGATTAAAGTCAATGTTGAATGCTACAATGCTGCCAGATGCCATACCAGTGATTAGAGTCCTGCAAACAGAGGGGAGAACAGGGAACTGACTACTGCTTTTTCTACTTTATGGAACATTGAGGTGAGACATGCAACAAATAGTTCTATTGAAGCGGTATAAGTGTTTTAAGAGATGACTCCATGCATCAAAACATTATCCAGCATTATATGACTAATTGTTATAATCCAGACAACATAAAGAGGCAGAGAGAGCTGATGGCAAACCTTTGATCGTGGGACAGATCCATGGCTCGTATACCAGCATCACAGCCTGGGTAGATATAGAGCTGCTTGAAATCACAGGCCTGCCAAACTTCCACCACTCCATGATCTCCTCCTGTTACCAACGTCTGGCCGTCACTGCTCAAAAGCATAGCCTGGACATCCACAAACCCAACAGCAGCATAGGAATTAACTTTCTACACTTCATTTTCCACTCATCATATTTATACCCACTACATGTTACAAAACAGCTCTGGAAAAACTTATACGACCACAGAATAATCATCAGTTTGACTGTTTTTACAATTTCTTTTAAACAATAGCGCAAATAAAATTAGTTTATACATATTTTATGACAAAACATGTGCAACACAATGCTTTATCTTAGGAAAGTGTAGAAATCAATTTTTCAATCACAACTTTCAGGTGTCTTGTACTTTTTCTCAATAAATAATGTTTGTTTCACACGATCACCTAATCAGTAGCTTATTAAGTAGAATGAGGTCTGTCTGTGTTGGACTTCACCAGATACATGAATGGAGGTTCTACCATATATGTAGATTTATTGATTTTATGAAAATATGGAGTGGCCTAAAGAGCAGTAGTTGAACGATGAACGATCCTGGGTTAAAAAAATTAATTGGACAATATAATTAGTTTTCCATATATTTGTACAGGTATTGTAATCTGATAGCTTGAGTTGTGACCTTCTGACCAAATTGCAGAAGGACAGCCCTTAGTCACCAGGAGTGCTAGGGATATACAGCCCTAGAACCAAATATTCTAAAAACCAACATACTGTAATTGCATGTATGCCAGCAATTTAATTCCAGTATCTGAATAATTTTAATACAGACATGTTTCATCTACTTAATGAGCTTCTGATTAGGTGATTGGCTGAACCAAATCTTACTTATCAGAGAACAGTACAGTATCCCATTAGTACTGATTTGTTACAAAATAAATATACATTTCTTTTCTTAGTATTATGATTTTAATTATTAATGGAGGTCTGAAAACACAAACCTTTTTTTTTTTTTTACCATTTGTAATTTACAGCTAACAAATGCTCTAATCAAGGCTGCAAATAGATATTTTAAGTTGGAGTTTGTCAATAATTTATAGAATAAAACAAACATTCCATTCCACTCATACACATACAGTACAAACAAATAGTAAAAACTGATCATTTTGAAGAGGTCACAATGTTTTTAACAGAGCAGTTTGTTATTTTTCGAACTGGATGAGATTGTCTGCAGTGGCGTTTGAACCAGGGATATTTTGCTAGCAAGACATGCAAATGCCAAGATGGCATGCTTTCTCTGGAACTTCAAAACAGCAAAAGAGGGATTTGACATCAATCCTAATTCTCTTTTCAGATTAATCTTTAGTTTATAATACTTCCTTTTCTCAGTTCATTTCAATCATCACTTAGCTTTTCAGCTTTTGCTCTATAGTTCTCGCTTCGCTGGTTTAAAAGGACAAACAATCCCATAATATACCATACCGAGCACACTTCTTCAAAGGTACAACAATGTGCAGTGGCCTTATCACGCAGGTGCAGGTAATTCAGGCTATTCAGTTAGGAACCTTCCCATTATGGGCAATTTCATTCAAATTAAGCGATGTTTATTAAAGTTTCTATGTTATTCACAAATCTTGGTGGAATTCAATACTTTACTGAATCAAATCATCAAATATGTCACTACAGTATCTGAAGCTTGAGCTGAGTGCCTCTGTCCCCCTCTGCTGGTGACAGAGCAGAGCTGAAATGTTACAGTGATCAAGTAACCAAATAATAACTCCATTTTTTCTGATCAAGGGTTAATTAGAAAAAGACTCTTACATGTGTGGTGTCGTTGATTTCTATCTGGGCGAGCAACTTGCCATTGATACTAAAGTTACAGAACTGGCCTCTTTCATAGCAGATGATACAGTGGCCCTCGCTTGAAACAGATATGAGACGAGGGAGGGAGCAGTTATCGGGTCCTTCCAGAGCCCGGAGCAGATCTCCCGTGATGGTGTGTACCAGGCATGGGCCCTCTGCCAAATACAAGCCACAGTATTGATTAGGGCTCTGTGTGAAACATTACAGACAGTATGTGCAGTACAGCCACATGCAGTACTACTGTTACTGAACCAGAAGGTCCAGGCTTCAAATGCCACCCCTGCCACAGTTGGGTCCCTGAGCAAAGCTCTTTACCCACAATTGCTTGGACTGTAAGACTGTATTAATTGTAAGTCGCTCTGGATAAGGGTGTCTGCTAATTGACAGAAATGTAAATTCAGCAGTTAAGACACAGGTTGGGAGCATCTGACTTAAAAAAACTACTTTGTTTTCTCATCTGTTATCCATCAAGCTTACTAGCAAAATTAGTACTTAATGCAGTTTGACTTTGGGTCCCACATAAATAAAAGAAAAAAAAAATATCACATAAAGTAGGTGGCTTTAACTAGTTTGGTTATGGTATGTAAATGTTTACCTGTGTTTTGCACACATAACATGCCAGAATGCTTAAAACATTACTTGGTACAGACACTCAGCAAAAATGTTAGCAAACAGAAATCTTTGTAATCTTCCTTCATTATCCGTAAGTGTTTCAGATGTTATAAAAGACTACGGTATTGCACAGTAATGTACTAACTGTTATCATATTGTGGTTTAAATAAAACACTGTGCAAAGTATCTAAACTACAGTACTATGGGATGAAATTCTGTACATGCCTGTCTTAGTTATCATTATCAAACACATTCGGATCTGAAATTTTATATCAACCCTAATTTTTAAAAAATGTTACTTAACTGGTATCTAACCGTTTCCTCAGTAAGGTCCATTAAGCTTAAGCAGTTCTATCTGCATGACATACAGATTAATGCACTTGTTATTAAACCTGTCCAATTTAACAGAAGACTGAACATTAATTAAAGAACTGGCAGTTAAATTGATCTCCTGTGCATGTAGTCAAATGGGAACAGAATTAGAACCACAATAAAATAATCGTCTAGAAAGAATTTGTGGTGCCTTTTTTTTTTTCCTTGCACAAAATGTCAAAGCAGCTCTTGCTAATTTTCTATGGGGACATTTGGTATAAAAATTAGATTTGAGAATGAAATCTGATTTGCCTTGCAGTCTGAAAATAATGTCATTAAATATTAAAATTAACAAATGCAACCCACTGAAACTTCATACTCATACTGTGTACTGCTTGGAATGGAAAGACTATTTTTACATTAAGCATGCTTAATCCATCTATTTGTCTTTGTGTTCAATATGTGTCAGTAAATGTTTATGTAATTATCTTTCACTCTTACCCAGGTCACCATGTACTGCCATTATTTACCATCAATTTTTATATATTTTTTATCATTAAGGATAACATTTAATATTAGCCTTATAGTCAGTTGCTGTGGCAACCTGACAAGATCTGACACAAAAGGAAAGAATTTAGCAAACCACATTACTCAGAGAAAATCAATTATAACCGTCATAAAGTCTTCAGGGTCTCAACTGCTTATATTGTTTTAAATCAATACAACTGTTAACGATAGCTTTCAACATGAAGTGGATTAAATTGTCTATTAAATGCATGTTTAAGTGTAACGTTTAAGCTGACCTGTACGTCTCAAATGCCTTAATGTAAACATATTGCTGTATATGCTATATACTACGCATTATAGGCTGCATACTGGTACAGTATCTAGTGTGTAACATGGCATTTTAAACACAGCCCTTCTTTCTTTTACCTTTGGCTCCACTGATGACCAAGCCAAGCTCAGCACACACTGACACACACACAACTTCATAGTCATGGCCAGTCAGTACTGCACGGGGCGCTGGGTAATCACCTGCAAAAGACATGACAAAACTTTTTTTGATTTTATTCAGTCTATTTGTACAAAGCACAAGAGCAAAAACAGTGCTCAAGAGGTTGGTCAATAACTACTGACACAATCGCAGCTTCTGGATAATGGTGACAGAGCAACTTTTCACATGACTAGTCACTTGATTGATGAGGGTGAATTGAGAGGTGAGCTTAGGGCATCTAAACCATCCTGCAGGTGCCCTCATTTGTGGCTTAAAATGCACAGCAGATCAATAGAGTAGCAGCATGTGGAGAAACTGCTACTTTAAACCACAAACACCTACAGATGGAAAATTAGGAAATTATGGATATTATTTAGTGCTTTTTGTAGGCTGGAAAACAAAAACGGCATTGAATTTGCTAGTATAATGGAAGGATAGTAAATGCATTATTGTAATGGATTAATTTAATTATGAAAATGTTCTCAAAGGCAAAAATGGATATTGATCTGCAAACTAACAAGTTTGGCTTTGTGTGCACAACAGATACTATTATCGTGTTTACAGATATACATTTGGTACATTTTTCAAATCTGAATTGACACAGAATTATAACAATATTCTACATCCAGCATGAGAGAGTTCATGTTTTCAGCAGTGGTGGTCTGGAATCTGGAGTATTACATAGTTTTATGTTACCCTAGTAACAAACTTTAACACAAACTGACATTTACAAGATTGTATGCATATAGTATAGTATAGTTTATACAAAATAATATGTAAATACACAGCTCACACAAATTAGGTGATGTTTCAAAATGAATACAAAGAAATAAAAAGAAGCATTTGATCTTTTTTTTTAAATTAAACACAAAACCAAACAACAAGTCAAAGAATGATGTTCTATAATGCAAATTAGATGCAAAAACAACTTTTATTTAATTGGTGAAAAATGCACCGTATAAAAGGCTGAAAGTGCTTGAGTGTCTGAACAGTCCCTGATCTTGAAAGTGCACATCCTGCAATTTTCCAGCCCTTGCAACGCCTCTGTAACACGACTTTCCTGTTTGTGAAGCTTGGGGAGCCATAGGATCCTGAATCTGGTCATACATACACAGAAAACAGTGGAACAGCACCTGGAACATCCCAAAGTGTGATTAGCAGATTGTGGAATTGCTTTAAAGAGACTGAACCATAATGAAGAAGACTAGGGTAGGGTTCACCTATCTGCCACCAAAGCAAGAGATGAATGCCACTTGACCTTATTGGCAAGAACAAGCAGGTGTAGCAAATACAACAGAGTTACAGGGACAGTTTCTTGCTGCCACTGGACAACGGATATGTACCTAGACCATACCAAATCTTGATCTGCTGTGAATGAGGAACATTGGAGATTCCACATTTCCTGCAAGACACTCCTTCGTTGGTGGTGGAATCATGGTTCGTAAAGAAATAGAATCCAATGCTTATTTTTTATAGCTTCACATTCATGTTCAAATATCTTCTAATTTTTGTGAGAATTGTATTTTTGTATACGCACCGTTCACTTTATTAGCAACACCTTCTGGTTTCTACACTATTTGTCCATTTTAACAGCTTCACTATGTAGTTCTACAATTACAGGAAGTAGACCATCCTACATTCTTTGTTAATCCCCTTTACTCTGTTCTCAAGGCACCCACAGACAGGACCAACACCTTGTAAGTGTGTCTAAAAAGAAAGAGGATACTGAGCTGGTACAGTGATTAAAAAGCACAGGTTTATCTGATCCACTTGTAATTTGTACCAGCGCAACACACACTAACATTCCCCAACCAGATCAGTATCTCTGTAATGCTGTGAATGATCCAAAACCTAAATGCAATAATACTGGATTCTCTGGGGTCCTGAACATTTAGGAACAGGGTGAAAAGTGGCAATGCCTGTCAAACAACAGCTACAGTCTGTAATTGTAGAACTACAAAATGGCAATATATTGTAAGTGGCCCTGTTAAAATGGATAGTGAGATTATTTCAATTTTATGGCTGATGAACGTGTATTAGTGGTGTATAAAACAGTCCTTTCTTTAGATGGCTGAGCTTTTAAACTTGTAGGTTTATTTACAGACTCATCCAAGGACTGAATTAAGAGCTTTAGGGTAATTAAGTGCAATGGACTTCAAAGATCAATGCAATACCCAGCAAAATAAACTGGGAGTGAGAGATGGTATCAGCGGATACTGAAATTGTTAAAGATCTAACATTGGTTTAATTAAAGCACCGGTCATTAACGTGACTGCACAACGACGTTTAACAGGCAACAAAATCAATAAAGAGCTGGATCAATATGACTGCAGATGTTTCCACAGGGATGTGTGAGACTGATCATGCCTTTAGGGAGTCCAATCCAGCTTGTTTTCTACACAAAAGATTCAATCAAAGTGTGCCATAACCCCTGGACGCCCCGCAGGCCCCAGAGAGCACGGCAACACAATTAGGAGGCATAAATTGGAGCCTGGCTGCTGGAGGCCTTCGCACAGGGGCCTGATGGAGCCGGACGTGATTTTAATCACTGCTCTTTTTCTGTCCGGCAAGTGCAAAATCAATTTCCCCAGAGCATTGTGGGAGCAGTAGGATCAGCATGTGAAGAGACTGCTGAATATTCATGCATGTTCTGCATCTGATGACCTCTACTGAGGGACGCCTGAAAGGAAATCATGGTGCTCAGGGACTAACACCACATCTGACACAGAGTGACGTTAAAGATTACATCAGGGCATTTCCAGCATGATCAAACAAGATAGGTGTTGTACAATAACTTTGAGGGCTGTAGAAATCTGAAAACAACAGTTTCTGTAGGCTACAGTGGCAGGTATTGAGTATGAGCTCCTCTTACACTTGACCAATAGCACCGTCTTGCTACTTGCGATGCCAAGTTCATCCTTCTCCTGTCTGAAAAAGCAGGAATGGTCTTTTGGGAGGGTAAGGAAAAGGAACAGTGGAAAAGGGCTAAAATATGAGAGCGGTATGTTTAAATGAATCTATTACTAATAATATAAATGACATGATATGTAATACGATATATAATATAATATAATATAATATAATATAATATAATATAATATAATATAATATAACATGGAACAGTTAATTGAGTACTAAGCAATTATAATATATGATATATATATATAAATACATGATAATATAATGATAATTGCTGTGGCACTAGCACTAAATTACACTAACATAGCACTAATACTAATTACAAAAGAGAAAGGGAAATCGATTTCTTAATGGATTAAATAAGGATTACATGTAAAATATTCTCTTTATTTACACAGTTTGCCTTCAAAAATAAGTAATGAAAAAGCAACAGTTCAGAAAATAGTAATACAAAATGAAAAACTAAAATAGCAGGGTTGGAAAATTGATCAGTAGGTTGGACAGTGGGGGTTTGAGGTTGAGGGGCCAGCCTGTGGACAAGAAGGTCCAGGGTTCAACACCCACCTTTGGGTAGCTGCTACTGCTGAGTCCTTGAGCAAATCCTTAACCCACAATTGCTTTCACTGGGTTGTTCACTGTGTGTGAATAAGAGTTAATGATTACGTATAAATGTTTACTTTAACTACAGCCAGTATTATTGGATACGCCTCTACCGGCTTTGCAGAGGCAACACCACTGAGTCACAGTAAGAAGGCCCTGGGTTTAATCCCAGGATGGAGCAGCCTTGGTCCTGTTCTGGGTCTGTGTGGAGTTTGCATGTCCTACCCATGTTTACTCCAGGTACTCTGGTTTCCTCCCACAGTCCAAAGACATGTGGATGAAATCAATTGACTGGTTAGATTTTCATTTACTTGAGTGTATAGATATGACTAGTGTTGAGATAACCTTGGGTATAAATGAAACCTTGCGTGTTGTCAAAATGACCGCTGATGCCGATAGCAACGTTCAGAATCCAAATAAACATATAAACCAGCTTTGCAGACCTACAGTGGGGAATATTTGCCTAGTCTACAGCAGCTGAATGGAGCTTTTGCTCAAGCATTGGTTGCGCCTGGCAGCATCCATTCTTCTTTGAATTCTGGCCAATTTTCCAGATGCGGCTGAAAAGAACTTCTCTCACACACAATTGCAATATAAACAGCAACTCTACAGCAATTGGACTGGTGATTTTCATGTGATGATGAGGCATCTTTCACACTGGAGGTGAAGAGCGTTGTAAGGGGTTGCTCTGCAAACAGCATGGTCCTCAATGCCAGTAAAGCAAAGAACTCATCATCAGTTCAGGAAGTCTGGAGGTTATGACTTTGCTCCAGTCTTCTCCAATGGAAATATGACAAAGATGATGTCCAGCTTTAGGTTTGTGGCAGTCCACATCTGGTAAAGAGGGCACGGCAGCTGCTTTACTGCAGATGCTCAGATAACCTTGTAGAGCATCCTTTCATACTGCATTGCGGCACGGTATGCCAGCAGCACACTGGCAGACAGGGAAGCATTTCAATGGATCATCAACAGCATGCAGAAGATCGGACTGCAGCTCCCAGCTTTAGAGGCAACCCATGCTGTGAAAACCTACTAGCATTTCCAAAGACCCATATCACCCTTGTCACCACATTTTTGCACTCCTGCTGTCCGGCAAACATCATGCCTGTACCTCCAGACTACTAAATCTCCCAACAATTCTGGTTGAACCAGAACTCAATCTTCTGACACATTGTAGAAAGCTATATAGTAATGGTACTCTTCTCTAATGTTCTTATGTTCACCAGTAGAGGGCACTGTTACTTTCTAAATCGGCACAACCGTTGTCAACTCGACGCAGGCCGTTAATGTTACTCACAGTGTTCAGATTTAAGACGATCAAATGTACCATGTCCGATCAGTAAAATATTAAAATATCAAAATATCAGAAGATCCACACGAAATGGACGTACGACATGCATAGTAGGACTGGCCAAACTAACAAAATCCACATGCCACACTGACTAAGAGGTTCTGTGAAGAATAGCCAGGGAAAATATGCTGTGAAATTTGACAGTAGAACCATGAAGTGGCCAAATTACCAGATTATCAAAATCCATAGAAGAACTGTGAAATAATTTATAGTAACTACTAAAGTAACTCCAGAACTGAAATGAGTACCTCTGTGACATACTCACAGTTTGTGGAACCACAATGTCCCCACTCCAAAAACCTTAGGTGAATCACAGGACCATTTTACAGCAAATCACAAACCCGCACTATAATCACAGCTAGCATAATAGACACATAAGAATAATTAGTCCAGTTTGTGTGAGTGCAAAACAAGCGCTAGTGTGTTAATATCATGGGAGTTAGTGTTTTTCCACTCAGACGACAAGAGGGCAGAGCTCGTCAAGGAGGGCTTGTTAATTGGAGGCACCCAAGCTGAACTGCTTAATTAACAGTCTGAATCTGACTGTAGTTAATTAGAGAAACTCACACCTATAACTGTGATCCTGACACTCTTGAACAGTACCCAGTGTCTCACCATGATTATTGTTGGTTAAATGAAATATGTTTTTGTAGCACAGCAGTTGATGCACATGCTGAACGCATTACATGTGTAATTCTTTCATTTCTACAAATGTAATTACAATGAACTGTTGTTAGTTATGGTTTTAAGTAAGTTTGCTTTTTTTGTTATACTGTCCACTTTTTGTATCGTCTCCATTGCTACAGTTGTGCTAAAAAAAAAGAAATAATTTATAAAAGTATTGATGTTTAGATTTCTGCTTAACACTACAACCGAAGTACTATATTATACCTACTACACATGTATGCCCAGTTTAATGGCTACATAGCATTCAATGAAGAAAGTGGTTGACCAAAATGGTCACTGACTGGACATTCGCATTGTCAGATGGTTTTTTATGCTGATGGGATGTTAATAAAAGGTGCAAATAATTCATAAATGCATACGAGATATAACTCAAAGCAAGAGTGAAATGCTATTATCTACACAGCTGCAGCAGCCTAAACGGTCATACATCACTCCCTCCAGATCCTCTTCAGTAACAAGCACAATAACGAGCTTACACTTACACTCACACACACACGCACGCACGCACGGACGCGCGCACGAAATATCATCTTTTAAATAATCTTTAAGTAGGTAAATCCAGCTACTAATAGGGGACACAGCGGCAAAATAATCAGCGCTCTGGAACTTTTAGGTTTAAGTAGGTCAAACTGGCACGGTGCTTGTAGTCTTAAGCAGTGTACAAACTTTCAAAAATTACAGCACTCAAAAGTGTGCATGTGCAGCGCATACCGTAACCTAAAACTCCCAATACCAAACAGTCTTCTTCCCACAGTGCAGCTTGGTGCCATCCCTTCCCCAGGTAAATCAATAGAAAAAAGTTGCTTTGCATCAACTATGTCCTCCCATTTAATATATTCCTGACCTGAGACAATATTTGTACAAAAGCAGCTACAAAAAGCAACAACATAAACAGTACGTTGGGAGAGAGGTCCATTCATGACAGCTGGCTAGTGTTTATTATTAGTTATCACTAATTACTATTTAAACTACATAAGCACAGACATATCCCACTAAAGACGATACAATTACAGTCCATAGCAGTCCAATTTTCCCGTTCATGACTCCGCTCCAAACAAAGGCAGCAATCCAACAATTCTGTTTGGTTCAGTTATTTTGTTTGTCAACGAGTGTACTATTTTAACACTGTATAAATAAACAAGCTGGTATGTTAAAAATGGGGTTGTGGATCCCCAAGCCCATGTCTAATTTCAAGTCACTGAGACTCAAAACTCACTTGAGTCCAGGTCACGTGGCTCGAGACCCCACCTCAGCTTCTCAGTGCATGTACTCATATTCTAAAACGGAATACGTTTAATTACGACCAAAACGTAAAAGTCGTCGAAATGAGCAAAAGTACGTTAGCTGTGTTGTGCTACATTTACTGTTGCGGGGCTGTGCTGAGTTGTGTTATACTCACTGTTATTAGGATTGTCTCCTATAATGTGGTGTCGGCCGCTCCAGTACCACAGCAGCAGGGTTGCATCTCTGGATCCGGAAACAATGTAGCAGTCGCCCCCAATATAGGACTCTGAACGAGCCAAACATGTCACAACATCCCAGTGACCAAAGACTATCTGGGTCAGCTTACCTGCGCACACACACACACACACACACACACACACGCGCACACACACACGCACACACACACGCACACACACGCACACACACGCACACACACGCACACACACACACACACACACACACACACACAAAGCACTTCCTATCACTTTAAGACTTATACTCTTTAAGATCTGCAGAAATGAGTCTTAACTGTTTTAGCTTATCTAAACCTGCTTTGCTCTCTGAAAAGATGCTCTTTTGAACATATTTTGTCTTTCATAATACAGACAAACAGTCCTCAGAAAATGGCTAAGATGGGTTCCACGTTTGTCCCTAGTTCCTTTCAAGGTTTCCCAGGGAGTTTTTGCTTGTCACCATTGCCTTTGGCTTCTCGTTTAAGCTCTAGACTCTTCCTTGTTGTAAAGCTGCACTGCAAAAATCTGTCAGTGAAAGTGGTATATAAACAACACAGACTGGAATCATACCAGTTTCAGAGGAGTAGACACGGAAGCTCTTGTCCCAAAAGCCACAGACCAGAACATAGCGATTGTCTGCTGTCACGACGAAACACTGTGAGTTGATCTGAATGCTCTGGTCGACGAGATCTGTGATCTGCCTTTTGTTTGTCCCTGCATTGTTGGCTATAAGAGACAAGAACAAGGGTGGGATATCATATTATTCTGTGAATGAACAGCATGTCTGAACAAGTATTTTCTGACACTATATTTTTTGCTTTCTCTCATGCACAGTAGACAAAAATCTAAAAGACACATAAAAGCTTACTTAGGTGCTTATTTGCAAACCCCAACAAACATCAACAAACTAGCTAATTAGTGGAAGAAAGACCAAAATCTCAAGATTAAGGTCCTTACCTTAATTTGCCTAGGAAGGTTGTCTGTTGATTTTAGCAGAAATCTATAACCTCAACCTTTTTGCTTGTTTAATATGAATACTAGGCTATGAACTGCTCTGCAAAAGTTTGTGAACCTAGGCCTTAGATGAACCCACCACTCTGGAGTATTTTGCAGTTCATACTCACCAATCAGAGAGTCTATTTCAATAGGTAAATGATGGGCTTGCTCTAAGGAGTATCCTGGAGCTCCTCGCAGACCTGTAAGACACACCAAACAGTTTCACCTCTTATTTTTACACTCACAATGGTAATTACACACTTCAGGCCAATGGGTGGCTTTCTGGAATCCACTTGTACAATTTAACAAGGGTTTATTGATTTCTAACTGTAAAGTGTGAGGCAGGATGGAGCTGTTACACCTCTGATGAGACTAGAGGCAGCCATTTTGGTAAATTTCTTTAGTGTTTTTTTTTTTAAACAAATAATCTAGAAGGAGCAGAAAGGGAAGGTATGTTGGCCTTCTGTGTGTTAAAACGTCATTAGCATTTTATTGTCACCTTTGGTGGTGTCATCACACTGTTCCACAGTGATAGCCCAGGAGGTTGAGGAGTTAGTGAGTGCTCTAAACCTTCATTTCTTTATTTTCATTTTAGAATAAAAACTGACATTTATAGGAATAATATTTGCAAAAGGGTCAACTAATATTCTTTAAAAAACTTAAACTGGTTACGGAAGCTGGGGATCTCTGAAGCTGTGATGTACCTGTGCTACCCGCTAACCTTTGTAAACAACCTTGGAGCTCCATTAGAGTGGGTATAAAATAAATGAACAGACACCAAACACACTAATGTGTGTTAAAAATGATAATATAAAATCATTACAATATGTATTTACTAAGAAATGAGATACATCCAACATTGACCATTTGCAGTATGTGTGTGTTTGGTAACATCTTATTTCCAAACCTCCCCCAAAAAAAGCATAAATTAAACCCAGTATATATTGGAAACGATCACATGATGCTCAATATTCACTCTTGTCTTACCCACAGTGTTGTGCCAGCGGTTGACCGCAAACAATCGGCTGCAGGTCACCGTGACAACAGCAGGCACTGCCAGGTGTGGCAACGTGTTGGCTGCCACATGGGTGACTGGAGAGTTGGAGGGAAACTTCAGCACCATGATGACATCCTGCTGCATCTGCTCTTTAAACATTAGCGGACTCTGTGGAAGGAAACACTGATGAAGAGAGGGATAGAGGAAGGAGGTATGGAAGGGCAGAAAATGAGGGATGGAGGGATGGAAAGAGGAAATTAGTGTGGAGAAAATGGAACCAGGGTAGAACGGGGAAATAAAGGGTAGAACAGGGAATGACGGAATCACCTATGGACTGACTCACTGACAATTACCGATCACATTATTAGGTACACCACCATTCAATCACTCACCTTACAGAAGCACATTGTAGTTCTACAGTTACAGAGTTTAGTCCATCTGTTTCTCTACATACTTTGTTTGGCCCCTTAACTCTGTTCTTAAAAGGTCAGGACACAAACCAGGCACTGTTTGGGTGGTGGATCATTCTGAGCACTGCAGGGACAATGACGTAGTGGTGGTGTGTTATTGTGTTGTGCTGTTATGAGTGGATCAGACACAGCAGTGCTGCAGAATTTTTAAACATCGTGTAACACTAGATGTAAAGTTAAAGAAAGTAGCTCATCTGCTGGTTCACAGTTGGAGTTATCCACCAATCATTCAGCAGTGCTCAAAGGATGCTGCCTACAGGACGCTGGTGGCTGCACATATCTGTTTGGTTGGACAATTTTCAGTCCAGCAGTGACACTGCAGTGCTCAGAATGATCTACCACCCTAATAGTACCTAATCTTTTGGTCCTGACCATTCAAAAACAGAGTAAACTGGACTAACATTCACTACATTCTGCAGTGAAGAAACGGAGAACGTGTTGTGCTAAAGAGCATCACTTATTGACTGCAATAAGGCTTTATAACTATTTACTGTAACTATTACTAATCTCCTGCAGTCCCAACTGTGATAAGTTACACCATACAACACCATGTTTACACAAGAATTGACAATTTTTTTATCATATGCACTGTTCATCCTTATTGCACTGTTATGCTACGACTTATGTCTATAGATATATAATTCTATCTCATGTATAAAACCCCAGCCACTCTTTTCCTAAACAATCTCCAAATGTGACTGCAATATGTTTTGTTACTGTGACGCTGCAATTTCCTTCAGGATCAATTTATCTTTTATCTTAATGAAGCAAGTGGCGAAATAAACTGCTCACAAAATATAGGGGATACACCAAAATGAAATATCCCATAATGAAATATGCCCACATTTTTGGGAGCAGTGTATATGGACTACAGTCTGTAATTGTACAACTAAAATTGCTTCTGTAAGCAATATAAGTGGAAATGATCAAATGGACAATGAGTGTAGAAACAGGGGCGTGTAGATAAAAAAAAAAAAGTAGTGTCTTTGAAAAAAGAAAATGTTATTCCATCCTTAACTCTTTTAGTCAGAGGTATTTAAACTTTAACGCCATGAATTTAAGTTTCCTTCGGTTTTTCACATGAAGTAAAGGACAATAAGAGTCTTACAAAAGGTAATGACAGCACATAGATATATATTTAGTTTAGTCACTTATCACTCCATGCCCTACCAAAAGTACATATTAGATCACTAAATCAAGGGCGGTAATTAAACTAGCAAAAAACCAAATGAATGCAATTAGAAAAAAGGTTTATTGAGTGTACATTCCTGACCACCTTAGAGTCAAACCACTTGAATAACTGTGGCTTATATAGAAACGGCCTTGAGCCTAACTGTATAAGAGACACAAGATATGTGGTCTAGTGAATAAAAGTTCAGGTGTAGGTAAATTGGAATGGGGTGTAGTCACTAACTGTGGTATTCCTATTCCTATAACTAATAATTTCATTATGGGATATTTCATTTTGAAGTATTCCCTAATTTTTGTGAACAGTAATTACCTTTACTTAAATACATTTTCAAAAGCAAGCAAGCAAACAAATATACTTTTACGTTTCAATCTACAAAGTACACATTCACTGTCAGTCCGTAAAGTTACCACACATTTGAATTTCCTGTTTATACTGAAACTAATTCAGATTAGTATAAAATGAAATTTGCTAAATTACCATGTATTTGTGCCTGAGGTTAAATGCCAAAGTAAATAAACTTATCACTGTTACCAAACTACATTTTTGGCTCCATATGTCCTCTTTTACTACATAATAAACATGATACAAGCTTTTATATAAGTATAAAGCAAACTGCAAATTAGATTTTTGACTCCAGGGACATTTTCTTTGTGTAGCACGCCCCTAGGTTAGTGTAACGACCAGTAGAGAGAGCTGTTCTCTCAGCAGACACTATAAGTGAGCTCTGATGGAGTCGTGTACGTTCAAAACTATGTCAGGATCGTGTGTATGTGTGTTTGTATGTGTGTGTGTGTGTGCCCTGTATTCCTCTTTAGCAGTGACTAGCTCAGCTAAGTTTTTGGGCAGTCTCCCGTGGTTAGATTAACATCATCATGCACTGCTCACTGAATGCGCTGCACATTACTCAGAATGAAGATGTGCTCATTAAATTCATGCGCCTATGGATATGAGAAACAGGCTCTGCGTTCACCAGGGAGCTGCATGAAGGTCAGACGTGACTGCCCTCGTCTAGAATAATAGCTCTGGCAGTGTGAGGCGCAGCCATGGTGCATACACAAATATAGCCAGTGCTTGGGAAGAAGCCACAAATGCCCTACACACACAGACACACACATACACACACACACACACACAGCACTCTCACCAGGTGCATGGCGGAGCTGCGAGGAGGATGGGGCTCGATGAGCAACTGAGATGGCGTCTGTCCAATGCTCTGGATTTGTGCCTCCATGGCCTACAGAGGAGAGAAACAGAAAGACAGAGAGAGACTTTTCAGCAGCATTTCAGAAATTACTTACAAAACGAGGATTATATTTAGGGTTATGATTTTATTGCTAATAACAAATAGAAATGTAGAAATGATAAAAAAAAAAATAACAAAGCTATAACATGGCTCCTCTGTGGGTTCATGCACAAGTTTTTGCAGTTTTTACAGTAACGATTGCCTAAATAAGTTTATGTTGAGAAGATCTGGATGAAGGAGTGTTCCAAAATCATGGTCAAAAACTAAAGGAAACGGGTTTCTGTAACAAATTTTAAATTCTCTTTTTCTATTGTATCAAACACGTATTTTATGCAATGACATGCAAATTATATGAAAAAAAAAAATCACAATGCAATTTTATGAATTTTTTGGTTTAGATTTTCTCTCTATTATGTACCTATAAAATTTACAGGAACAACCCTAGCCAGGACGCCAATGCACTGTAGGGCACACACATTCACCATTCACTCACTGCACTCACTCACAAAGGACTGTGGGAGGAAACATGAGTACCCGGAGTAAAAACACAGACACCGGAGGAGATGCAAACTTCATACAGAAAGGACCCAGGCTGCTCAGCTTCTTGCTGTGAGACAACAGTGTTACCCACCTAGCATCTACTAGCACCTAGAAGGTGGGATTTGGTTGGGGGTGCATTGTCTGGGCATAATCAGGAAGCCTCGTGGCAGTCAGATGAAAGGAAACAACAGGCCAAATTCATCAAACCATAACAGGAGGGTTCATATGGTATCATATTAAGATACATCAACCACTATTGTACAATAAGTTTTTATTATAGCCCATCTATAGCCCACCTGATTTGATTTCCATTTGTATTGTTGCATGTATTATTTTTTGTGTTAATTATAATACTTCTGGTTCTGAACAGCTCTTCTGCCTGTTCCCCCTTTAAAGGCTGCAGAGTCATCCAAGTGTTTGTATGGAAGAGGCAAGCCTTTTCCTATTAACACGCATGAGTTGATGGTCCCCGTTTCCAGAAGCAAATCCCTCTGCACCAAAAGACACTAACCTGGCCTGACACACACACATACACACACACACACACACACACACACACACACACACACACACACACACACACACACACACACACA
>JAUZST010002891.1:0-17609 GCA_034779995.1 Parotocinclus haroldoi
TGATATTAGACTTACAATTACAATCCTCTGTTCCAATCTACTGGTGGTCTGTCTGGGCCGTCTAAAGCCTGCTCAGTGTGTATGCATGTATGATGTACTCACAGCACCACTGCCGCAACACCTCCTAACAGCAAGGTCAGAACAGCCTAGATGGTTGCCAATTTGTTGAAATGGCCATCCTGCTTTTCTCCGTCCAATGTCATTCCTTCTCAAAATCTGTCAACTGCACAAAATGTCTTTGAGCGTGTCGTAGAGTATGGAACGATCTCCTACCAAGAGGTACACTACACAAAAGTAGTCCTTGAGAGCCTTTTTATGAGGAATAACAGAGGCACTTTTCACTCTCTTGTGGCAAGACCCAGTGTCTAATCAGACCACACCTGCAATCATTTACATCTGCTTGAGTCGTAACTGCATGGCAAGTTTTACGGCAATCTGTCGTTTCTATCTGGGCGCTTTATTGTTTTGGTCAAGGAGTGTATATATTCATATCATATATATGCAGAGCAGATGCTGTGGCCTGGGAGACTGAGTGTGTTTTGAAGCAAGAGAGACAATTTATAAGCTACTGAGTTATACAACTCCACAATAGAATCACAATTGCATTTATATGCTGCGTTTTATGTGCAGAGAGATAAGCACATGGGGAAAAAAAAGCAACATAGTTGTGTACATTTTTATTTCGGAAACCGTCTTAACTAAACTATATGCATATATTTTACAAGCGCACACAAGTATTACGACATCGAGGTTATTTATCCGCAGCACAGTGGTTCTTTATTAAAGGTGGGCATTTAGATGGTGTCACATTTCCCAGCCCATAAAAATGTAGCAGTGAATTATTGGCCCCCGTTCTATTAGTAAATTGCATGTTGATTACATCATCAGTATCAGTCTCTTAAATGAGATTCATCTCTCAAATATTCACTGCCTGGTGAATTTCCCCACGTTATTGAAGGCTATATCACACCAATAAACTATCCAGGCACGCATAATGCACATAATAATGGCTCACCTAAAGGAATGAGTGGGTCCACTGTATTTCTGCCAATGAATCTACAATAGGAATCTGGGAACGTTAATGTACTATTGGACTTACTGTGAAGTTTGAAACCAGCTACTGTAATATATTGCATCAGATTTATATCTCCACTGATTAGAATATTATACATTTTACAGCTATATTTCAAGCTGTTTATGTAGTATCTTGTAATTTAATGTCTCTTGGGGTACATGGATATCTTTATCGCTCATAGAATATGGCCAAAAGTATGTGGACACCCAAACATGTCCACGGGTACTTGGAGAACATCTAATTTCAAAACGAATAAAATTAATATGGTATGTCGAAGTAAAAATTTGAATATGTCACTTTTAACAACAGAGTACTGCCACAAAGCAGCATTACAGCTACAACTATGCACTATTAAGCTCCAACGTGACATTCTGTGATGTTGACCGAAATGGAGAGTGACTGGACATTCCCATAGTTACAGTATTACCGTGCTACTGTAATGTAAATATTAAAAGCATTTTCACAAAAAAACAACATGGAAGATCAACCATGGAAGAGACTCAACAATGGAATGTGAACTAGTTATAGGTCGGAGAATATACTGGTAGTGAGGAAACAAACATACACATAAGAACATCATTTACAGCTTGTTACAAATGAGAAGTAGAAGGTCATATATATAGTTAGCAAACAGTCTTCAGTGCAAATGTAAGTAACAAGCAAGCAAGCAAGCAAGCATTCAACCAGTAAGGGGGTTTTAAACACATACAAATGACAGACTTCCTCTCATTAACTCCCACCTATGCCCATGGATGCACAGCATTGATTGGCTGTTGAGGTGACTAGACGTTCACAGTCGCAGTCCAGAGTTAAAAGGCATATTTGTTTTGATCCTTTTGTAATTTCGTATTATTTGTAAGCCCTCAGTCATTAGACCTTAGACGCTGATAAGAAAAATGCTTGTAGCTGTATCTTGAGCAAAATAAGAACATAATTTTTCAGAATGTGAATGTGTAGATTTACCTTTAATGAAACTAAAAGGAAAGCAGCCCAGACTACTATTCATCCTCCAAAAAACAATATCGTTAAAATGAGAAGATTTGATTTGCTTTATATGTTTTCGTTTCATATGATAAAGTGTGGACCATCAGAGAAACTCCACAATTTACATCAACACAGCCAACTCTGTGCATTTTATAATAGGCTTGTGTGTAGCTGCTTGGCAATAGAAACCTTAGCAACCAGTTTGCAAAAAACACAGAGGATAGACTGTATACTGTATAATGATGAGTGCTTAATTTGTAAATAATCAAGTGGATGAGGTAATGTATATACAGTACATACACATTTTACACTGTTCACTGATGGCCAGGAACCACAAATGACTAGTATAGATCACATGCTATTTGGGTGGTGCAGTGACACTGATTTGGTGGTGTTGTGTTAGTGTGATCAGACACAGCAGTGCTGCAAGAGCTTTTAAACATCTCAATTCATCACTATCCTGGAAATAGTGCACAGTGAGTGAACACCGCACTTAAAACCTTCAGCAGCACTGCTGTGTCTGAGCCAGTCGTAAAACACACAGTAACAGACCAACACCACATCTGTGCCACTGCCGTGATGAGAATGATCCACCACCCAAACTGGAGCTGATTTGTGGAGGTCCTCTGGGTGTCCTGAGTATTAGCGAAAAGGGGATGAACAAAGTATGTATAGAAACAGATGGACTACAGACTATAATTGTAGAACTACAAAGTGCAGCAACAACTAAAACTCAAATAAAGAATAAACAGATATTAAATGAAAAATATAGAATGCCTAAGACCTTGCGCATTACTTTATGACTGGACAAAAATTTAGTCACCTGTGACTGAAACATCTAATTGGTTCGTCTTTCGGCTACAATTCTGATTAATTTCGTGTACACTGAGATTTTGGTGACTGCTGGTAGAATTGTTTGACACACCTGCAAATTCAGCCATTTTCTTCACACTATAGCCTTTGGCATGCCCAAATGCAATCAATACTTTGGCCAATAACACACTGAACAAGACATTTACTGCACTCCACCTCTTCTCAAGCTATGAATCATGTCACACACCTCCATGTCTTTACAGCCTGATCATCCTCGTTGCGTATGTATTGGTGGTGTTTTTAGATGGAATTTATCAGAATATATTATACAAACATTTAAGTAGCCAAACTGTTATATGAAAACGGCTTCCTATTTGAAATGTAGTGCAATGAAATGTGTATAGTGTAAGAGTAGAGAGTAATTCACATGAAGCCCTGTTCTTATTTATTGTTTATCAATGTGGTGAGATGGGTTTGAGTCTTTGCGATGTCTTATGGCCTGGTTGAGTGTCAAGCATAATTGGCCATGTTGTAGGGACCAGAGGCCAGCAAGTTGATCATCCCTCTGTGCTCAACAGCAAACTCTAGTCAGCTTTGCAAAGCTTGTCTTCAAATATCTGGAGATAAAATGTGGGGAAAATCCTTCTTTGTCTAAGATTATGGTACAAGACAGCATATAACAGCATATAAGAACGAAACGCGGAGTGACGTAACATTTCATGCTTAGTTCTGAGCTCCGGTTTCTGTCCTGTTTTTTCTCACTGTTTCCTTAGGGAAATCTGGCTTCCTCCCACATGCCTATAAGTGGATTGGTTTCACTACATTACCCCTAAGTGTAAGCGAGCACCTAGTGTTTCTACAGTAGGCTATAGACCCACCACAACCCTGAACTGGATAAGTAGTTACAGATTGTAGAAACTGTTTACATGACCACCTCAATAATCTAAGACTGCTGAAATCAGACATTGCATGTTCAACATTTATGTCTAATCACATTCAAATCAAAAATAAAATCTAATAAGTCAACAGTTCACAAATACAGAAGTCATTAATATAAAGTAGAAACTGGCCCCTTGGAAAACACAGAAAGATTTTTTATGTACAATTTCCTGTCTGAGGGTCAAGCAGGAAAAGCTCATTAAGAGCACACTCTAAAGCTGCCTCTATTATAAGCTTTATTTATTTAAGTTAAAGATCTCTCAATTTACCATGTCACACTTTAGCGGTATAAGTGGTGTTATGCATTTAAATTAAAGTTTCTAAAAGTTTTTTATGAATGGTATAAATCACAGCAACAACACTTGTTCTGTGTTTTTATAGGAAAAAAATGTTGTTGCCATAGAAGATTATTTTGCAATAACAGTACGTCCTGTAGTGCTCTATTTCACTTACACAGTGGGAACAACAGCAGATTTCTTTGTTGAAGGAAACAACCTTTTTAATAATTTGTACCCACTATTAATTATTTAAAACCTCTGCAGTGCTAGTTAGTTCATTCCCTTTTTTTTACCTATGTTTCATTATAACAGCAGTGGACAAAACACTGACCACTTGCTTGTATACCTTCTATGTCAGAAAACAAAGTTCTTAAAGCTGTAACTCAAGCCATTTTCATATTACAACCATTTTACAGGTTGCAAATTTGTCAATAGCAGGCATGTACACATGTTTTCAGTTAAGGGCAGCATCATAGCTGTGCTGTGGCACACCAGAGCCACACGAAAGCACAAGCATAGTCACAGCGATTCACCAACAGGGTAATAACTCACTCAGTGAACATATAACACTAACAATGTACACTGCTCACAAAAATGAGGTGATATTGCATGAATTAATATTGCATTGCACTAATTTTTGTGAAGAGTATATAACTGTTAGAAACTGTTAGAAAGCTTCCAATGATGATAAAGTAAAATTATGTTTACATTGTATAAGTAACACATTAGAACAATCACATTAATATAACATCTGATTTACCCTGAATCCAATCATGTCTGTGTTAAAATACCAAATTATTTCAACACAGGCTGACCAAGCAGAATCAGGGATTCAACAGCACCATTGTATAACCACATTTCTAAAATATATACAACGTGAGATTGTTCTTGCCTGAAAGAGTTCTGCTTGCTTGCATAGAGTTTTATTCACTGAAATATGTTTTAAGAGCATTATATCACCTTACTGGTTCTGTAAAGGGGCCAATCAAAACACAGAGGGGGTGGGGTTATAATAACTGAATGCAGAGAAAAAAAAATTTAAGCAGCATGTGATCTTACTGTTACAGCTGCACTTACATCTTTATTTAGAAGTTTTCTCATCCAGGGATAGCTGAGTCGCTCGCTTGCATAACATTTCACAGTTTTCTACTGTGTTCTATGTGATTCTAATCACAGTGCCTCTACGTTCTGATTGGTGACCTCACAAAAATCGTGTCTAAAACTGCCCTCAAAAGGTATTTCAATAAAAAAAACTCCAAGATATTTAGGATAAACTGGAAGTATGACTGTTCCCGATAATAATTTTTTGAAGCAATGCCAGTAAATCCCTGCAGTCATGTTCCAATCTTGTGGAAAGTCTTCCCAAATAAGTGGACATTGTTCAAGAACGAATTAATGTAGTACATTTTTAGAGTTCATATCGATGTGAAGTCGGATGTTCATATATTATTTGGAACTAAGATATTGAAAGATATAGGAAGGTTAGTTCAACCAGTTCATATGTGTATAAAATATAGTAAAATCAAGATAATTGTTTGTCTGACAAACAATCATTGTCTGTCTACCTTCATTCTTATAATACTACAAGACAATAACACATTAATTATGCAACAAATATTATGTTTATATGGTAACTTTTTCATTGTATGTAGAAATATTTCTCCTCGCTATTACAGTTTAAATGGATAAAAAAAAAAGTTTCTTAACAGATGCCTTCTTCTTAAACTCAGACCTTCATACCTGCATACAAACTTCGTCTTAATCACCAAACTCACTCAGCTGTCTCATTTCTACTCACCTGATGTGTGTGTTTGTGTGAGTGGGTGTTCAGTGCATTAATGTGAGTCTTACTGAAGGCTTTTGGATGACAGCGCAAGATAGCTAATTAGCACCAGGAATCTAGACAGCTAGCATTTACCTGCTGAGAAAAAAGGTGATGCTTGTCCACCCTGCCAGTCCTATGTGGAAGCGTTTCTGCTCTGCCTGAAAAGAACAAGCCTGATTACAGGCCGTTCACAGTAAATAGAATATGACATCTGACACATTCAAATGCCTGGTTGTAAAGTAAAAGTGAGTGAAATTGACACATGAGGCCAAATAATAATAATATGCAAGTCCTGTATATGACATACAAGACAGGCAAACACTGGGGAAATAGAAACTGGATATTAATATAGTGCTAAATTATGCATTCTAGTTTACATTATAACACATTACTTACTTAAACATCATCCTGTCACATATGTCTGGTCAGTGATCAGTGAACTGGTTTTTAAAATACGTAATATTGCACTAAGGTCTTCATAAGATAAGGTATTTCGATATAAACATATACAACATTAAATCCAGAATTGCTACGCTTGGACATGAATGATCAGCATATTGCCAGCATTTTTAGACTGTGAAAACACAGCTTCATGACACTTTATGATATGTGAAATTGAACCAGGGGATGTCAGAAACAGCATGAGAGATGTCAGGTAACTGGCCAAAGAAGCATATCAACATTTTAACATTTTTACTTTTTGTTAGTTTGTCGTTGTCTCTTTTTATCATTGTGAAGCACAAAACTTGTTTTGATATATTATGGAACTCAATGTTAACAAAAACACTGACAGGCGAAGTGAATAAAGTTGACCATGTGATGTACTGGCCAATGTTCTGCTGGGAGACTTTGGGCTCATGTGGATGTTACTTTGCCAAGTACCAACTGCACCTTTTTATGTCAATGATATTATCGAATGGCAGTGACCTCTTTCAATATATTGGTCCCTGCCACACTACAAAACTGTTCAGGAATGTTTTGAGGAATGATTTTCCCACATCTCAGCTCGATCAAGTATCTATGGGATGTGTTGGACAAACAAGACTGATCTATGGAGGCCCCACTGCAGCTTACAAACTCTTGGTACTGGACACTACAGGACACTTTTAGAGGTTTTGAGGAGCCTACGCCTCAATAGACATACCATTGGTGGTACCACAAGGAGGACCTACACAATATTAGGCAGGTGGTTTTAACTATTTTAATAATGAAATAATAATGGAATATTTAGTGGTTAGCATTGCCGCCTCACAGCTCTGAGATCTCAACCCTGGTTTTTGCCTATGTGGAGTTTGCATGTTCTTCCTGTGTCTGCATGGGTTCGCCAGTTTCCTTCTATATTTCAGAAACATTTGTTAGGTTAACTTGCTTTTTTTTTCAATGTATTACTTGTATTGTTTCAATTTCCATTGTATTGTATTGTGAGTATGGGTGTATATGCCCTATAATGGATTGCCACCCTGTCTAGGCTTGTTCCTGCCCCTGTGTAGCAAGTTGGGGGCTGGCTCAAGCGGATAAGAATGAATAAACCATTTTAATATTTAAGTAAATGTTTTATAAGTATTATTCATTATTGTAATTGTGTAAATTATTATCAGTATCAGGTATCAGGTTTTAATTGTAATGGTTGGTCAGTTTGAGTTATATATTGTATTAAATATTCCATTAAAATCTATAGTCCATGTTTTTGTTTAGATTTTTTTTAACACAGAGTAATGCTTTACTGGATTTCTACGACTAAAGTGACACACTGATCAACCAATTATTTTCACCAAATGCTCTTGTACCCCGGATGTCTCGTGGCCAGATTATGTTTTGCAGATCCTGTTATTGAAAATGGCATATAACAATTTTAATTCATGCACAAACTACACACTTTTCCACATTTTGCATTAAACAGTGATTAGAAATTGACACCCTTGTGTATCAGTTTGATAAATTCAGCCAAACTATTTAGTCAATGCAAAAACACTAACTTTGAGCTAAAGTTTGTTTGTGGTTCAATTTACAGGCTCACATAAACTAAGAGGTGGCACTTCTCTAACTCTAAGCGAGACTTTATTGTTTTTGTGGAAAATTTAAGCCGCAAACAAAGCCAGCATTGTGTTATATGCCATTAATCTTGCTGGTTTATTTTTCGTTGTTGTTGCTATTTGATTTGTTTTCACATTGCCCCCATAAATCGGACAGCTTTGCAAAGGAATTGGGGTGTAAGTGGCTATAGCTTCTGCATTACAGTTTGTCACTGGAGCATGAGGCTGAAAATAAACAGTTATATGATGATCATTTATACAGTTAATATGTAACCATAAAATGTAAATTAAACAATAGCATGCAACTCACATCTACCACTTTGATCTCTTGGCTAATCTAATCAAAATGTAAACCCAGCAATCGGGATTATTGATTTTCTGAAAACATACATGAGTTTACATACAGAAAAATGGTCCCATCAGTAAATTACAGGCAGGCGCTTTGAGCCAGTGAAGACATCGCTGGATGCATTCCAGTTTACCTTGTACTCTGTTTTCATTACCAAGGAACAATCAAGCAATCACACAGGACGGCTCATGTGAAGGAATCAATAGCAAAAGCCATGTTTATTAATGTTCATTCAATCCCAGTTCAACATCAAATTAATCTTATGTTTGATTGGGTCATATTCATAACTGTCACTCAGAGTTAAGTGATTCTGGGTATGCAGGAGAAGGGGAAATGGCAGATATGTGACATTTTGCCTACAAACCAGTACAGAATACTGGTTATTATTCTTAAATAAATTAAGCATCATGATTCTGGGTGGAAATGGAAATGTTATTATATATGTCATTTTGAATTAAATAACTACTCATAACTTTCCTAAACAGTCCCGGAATAAGGTAAAAAGTTTGCTGTCAAATCAACAGATACACTCAAAAGAGATTTCATATCAGAGTTGAACAACCCTAGATGGGACACAAACAGTCACACACTAAGGGCCACTTTAGAGACACCAATTAACATAATATGCACAAACCGGAGTACCCGGAGTAAACCCATGCATGCAGACTCCACACAGAAAGGACCCAGGCTGCTCCACCCTGGGACTGAACCTGGGACCTTCTTGCTTTGTGACAATACCTACATAATTTTGAGACAGAACTATTTACTAGGTATTATTCAGCATCCTACGTAGATCCTTCAAGTTGTGAAAGTGGCCCATTGTTTTTTAGGAAGCTCTAGGTGATAAATAAAGTAAAATCTGTAACTGAACCTATGTCACTTAAATGAACCAACATGGTAGAATTATGGTATATACTTTCAATCATGCATTGATTTTCTTGTCCATTTAATGTCGGCCTGGGTCTTTCCCCCATATACGTACACTGTACACTTTGAGCAGACTTTTGATACTTATTTCTGCCATATCAGGCTCGTTGAAGTTTATACATTCACACTTTTCATTTATTTCCATACCTACTTCAAAAGCTTGAAAGTAACCGGCAAACCAGACGACTGTGAGGTAACTGAGCTAACAACTGCACCTACATGACACCCTCTATATTCTTATATAATATGTACAAAAGTATTTTGAGTGCTTAAATGATGTATTAAAAAACACAACCACCACAAATATATAAAAAGTATATTGCTTTATATAAAATGACTTAATTTGCAATGCCTGTATCTTATCTTATATCTTAACTGTTTCTATGTCATTTACTAATACAAATCAAACCCACATTGACACAGACTAATACTAATGCTAGCAATGACGTTAGTGATGTCACTTAGAATGACATCATGTTTTGGCAGCATTGACTGAATGAAGATATGACTTTATCACTGCAGTGTGATCATAGTAAGTATAATATACTTTCAGTGTTGATTGGATGGTGGACTGCTTTCTTTATATGGTAGGAAAATCAAAATGTGACAGCCATGTAATTATTATGCTGATTCAATGGCTATAAATCTAATATAAATGTATTTAAATTATTAAGCAATAAAGTACTATCCATGATGCTATAAAATTTAACGCAGATTCTTATTGGACTGTTATCTGTGTGTGTAAATGTTAATTTTGCATTTGTACATTTATATGACATACATGGCATCTAAATCTATTCCTAAAAATCTTAACTGGCTTCAGGTCATGAAATTGACTTTGAATATATTGGACATTTTTTGATGCAGCCAGAGGAGATCGAGAGATGGTAGTGCACTGGTGGGTGCATGGATGTGACCTGATCAATATACGGAAGAAAGAGGCCGCAGCTTAACCCTGGTGAGGTTAATTGTGAAATGAACTCAATTCATCCAATTGAAGTCTGGAAGTCAAACACTGTTTAGCCAGGCCTGCTATGTATGCCATATATTGCCAATGCCCAGGCACTCTGACAACACTAGGTCACCAGTAGACAGAGAGGAGCTAATCTAATAGAGCAGATAGATCTATACGAATCTGTTTGGTCTCATGAGGCCAAGTGGTTCCTGATCTTGGCCCAAATGGAGCGCTGCAGACAGCCTATCCAGAGCAGTCAATAAATCAGTCAGTCCCATCGATAAGTCAAGAGTACTCTGAAAGCCAGTGGTGTAAAGAAAATGTAGTCTTCACATTACTGCAGCAACCTTTCAACTGTCTGTTCAAAACATTTTATTTGAAAATGATTTATTTACCTGTCTGTAGTCTGTGCTACAAGTTAGTCACAACTCAGGTGGTAAAAATGAACTCAGGAATTTGTATCTGAATTACTTTGATCTTCAACTTGGTTGCAATTGTAGTTTATCTTGGTAACCACAGTAATATAACACAATACACTTTTCAACTAGACTGTCTAGAATGACACTGTTAATTTAAAGACCAAGCCAGAAAAAATCCACAAAACATATGTAATGTAGGTATGAAATTCATATATATCAGGTGTTTCCAATAATAAAGGCCACTTTTAGACCTATTCTTTATGATTTCTGGTATTTCTTGCATCAACCCTCAGTTTTAGTTTTTTTTTAAATAATTCTGTAATCATATGTTTTGGCTCATTGTCGTGTTCCATCATTCAGCTTCTATTATGCTTCAGGTGATTGACGGCTACTCTGACATTCGTGAGCAATTTCCTGAAACATTTTGATATTAATTGCTTCCTGAAGCTGCCCAGACCCTGAGGCAGCAAAACAGCCCCAAACCATGACACGCCTGCCACACTATTTCTCAGCTGGGATGAGATGTTTGTGTTGGAAAATAATCATTCTTTATTTTTGTGCTTTTATGATAGTTGTATCATTAGTCTACACATTTTTACAGGCTTGGGAAGTGTAGTTATTTTTGTTTTGTGTTATCCTGCCATTCATTTGTTGTGTGTTTCTTCCTAGTGGACATCAGTTGCTTTTCCAAATCCTTTCTTGTTACCCTTGGGTTCTTTATAAGTCTAATATTAACCAGCTTCTCGCTATACTATTTTGCTCTTACTGTACATAGGAAGAAGCATCCTGTAAAATCACATTGTAATCGTCTAGAAACTGGTTAGTATTAGACTGTGATTTATAACTTGAGGATTTAGTAAAGCCTCTTAACTATCACCTTCTGTGGTGGTTAAGGAACTGAACTGTGAATCAGAACATCCAGGTTTTAAATCTTACTTCTGCCAAGCTGCCACCGGTCGATTTCTTGAGCAAGGCCCTTAACACTTAATGTCTAAGATTGTGTCAGTCTGTCGCTATGGATGAAGTTGTTTGTTATGTGTCTAAAAGTAAAGTTAAGTAAAGAAAGGGGGATACATTAGACACTGTTTACATTATACATTCTTGACTATTCGGATTGCATTTGGATAGGGATAAGCCCTTGCATACAAGATGCATTTTATATATGAAGGTTTAAGACTTATTGTACTGGCATATTTAAGAAGTGTAAATGCATCCCTCATCCAAAGATGCTTCTGAGTCCCGAAAAAAAACCACCCAGTACGACATAGCAAATCAACCATTATCTCCATCCCTGCATCTAAACAGTCATGGACTCCTACAAATTCTTACATGGAACAGAGCAATTGGAAATGCATGTGGATAAAATCTTATCCGGAAACGAGATGCATGAAAAGTCATATTGTAAAGGGGTCTCAGATACTGATTGGGAACTAGCACAAACTAAACTGGGAGCAAACAATATGCACAACTAAAAAATTACAAAGTTTAATTGTGTTATCTGCTTTAATGCTCACATTAGTTAGTTACACATTTTTTTTACTTATTTTATCAGGGACATCAGGTATGTCAGGTATAGGTATGGGGAAAATCACTTGACAGTTCAGAAGACTAACATACTGAAATGCTGTGGTTTGGGGTTGTTATTTTGCCAGGAAACTCATTAGATCAACCCAGTTATATCGGACATGCTTCTGCAAGCCCAACACATCTCGCTGCTATAAATAACAGACAGATACCCATTTAAAGATAGGACTAAAGTGCACTTGTGTTTGTTGCTGTTGTAATGAGAATTCCTGATAGAAATGATAAGTAATTTGTCCTGAAGTGACCAGCGTACCTAAACCATTGGCAGTATCCCTGATAAAAAAGGGATATTGAAAATGTATTTTAGGTTAATGAACATGAACTCAGCCAAAAATAATAAAGAAATACTCATTTTCTTGAAGTATAGTTATTAGAAGAAAAATCATTTTAACAAAATGTTGCAACAAAACCATGTGCATGTGATTACTTATAGTTCTTTGTACAAGCTCCCTTGCCTAACATGACAGCCCTGAATATTGTTTTATAATGCCTGAAGAGAGTTGGGAATACAATGCAAGGAATTTGAGAGTCTGTTTACACCTTGCACTAACACACATTTTTGGTTATTGGATCATGTTTGGATTTCACTTGAATGTAGGTGTATGATCCTACATGTTTCTCCTCTGGCCCTTATCCCTTTTTACAGCAGCCTTATCAATAACAGCCTGCTGTCCCACTACTATATAAACCCTCACTCCTGTTCACTCCTTGTCAGGTCTTTGCACACTTGGCTCTTGTTTACCAGTTTGTTGGTGTTCTTCTCACTGTTTCCCTGCCTTTTCTGAGTCTGACACATCTGTGTACTGTCTCAGTCATCCAGGTCATGGTAGACATGAGTGTTTGAGATCCAGTTGTAGAACGGATAACTCAAACCACATTAAGAGATGGTTAGAGGCGGATCTTGACAACATTTAATACAAGAGCATATGCATTTGCTAACATTTCATTGATTGGATAGTGAATTAGGAGATTTTATTTAGGCAGGGGGAGAAATGACAAATTTATTCTGTTTGAATTGATTATTGATAGAACAAATGTCCAGTTTATAATTAATATTAGCTTGGACAGACGCATTGGAATCTGCTGTTCTCGACAGCAATTTTATCCAAACACCAAATGAGAACAAGACCAAGATCAAGACAGAGACTGCTTATTTATGGTTTTGTTCACCTCACCTGTGTTTAAATCCAACGGTGTCAGTCTTCTCGCCATTGTATAGCACTGATTCAAAGTCAGGTGTCATGGGTGTCAAACATTCTAAAGGTGACTTTGCTTAATCAAACTGTTTACCTGAGTCAGATCACACAGAGATGCTTAAAACACTCATCTGTGTCAGCTGTGTCAAGGTATTTTGTAAGCTTCAATTAGATTTACAGTATACTAATGAATGCTCCCATGACCTTCAGTCGCAGCCACTGTTCAAGCAATAAGAGAATGTCCAGTTGCTGTTTGACTGTGTGTGTAACAGGAGACAAAAGATAACGACTGCTGATGAAGGTTGGCGGGGGAGTCTGTGGCGGGTGACCTCTCTTCTAGTCCCCCTCTTGCATCCTCATCTCTAGTTATTTCTCTGACATTCTCCCTTGACCTTCTCGCCCCTATTTCAGCAAAGCCATAATTGTTTTTTGTCTTCATTTTCTTCCTCTTCTGTCGTAGCCGTTATGATTGGCTTCTTCATTCAGCCTCAAATGCGAGGTAAAGATGAGAGGATAAGGACTGCAATTGTGCACCTGCAAATCAACTTTTCTTGGGAAGGCATCCCTCGGGAGGATGGACAAAGTAATTCAGTTCTCCTGTGCTCCATACTGTCCACAGAGTCTGCGAGGAGGAGGCTGTAGAAAATAAAAACACATTGATCTATAGAGCTAGTGGCACTGTTATCATGGGCATCCTGAGTGGGATGTGGATGAGAGCACTGAAAAAGTAATAAAATAGTTCAACATTCCCTATAGATTCTAATAGATTGGCATGGGGCTTGGTGTCTGCCCACGGTTAGTCAGGCTGGGACTCTTCCAGACACCATGGCCAAACCCCTCTTCTTGTGGTCCCTGTAAAAGGTTGTGAATGGGGCATTTGAGCCTTTGTTGTGTCAATTATTCTGCCCACACTCAACCCATTTTTCATTTGCTTAGAGAAGTCATGGCTTTGACTCTTCCCCAATATATCCCAGCTTTGCAGTGGCCCCCAAAGGTCAGAGGTTAGAATAGGCAGCACCTAATTGCCTCAGGGTTTGCAGAGCTGCGTGACACATTTAACCTATGGCTGTCCATGCAGACAGCTTAAACAAATAGTTTTCACCCATACTCAAAAAAGACATTTGAGTGACAATTGATATTATCAGCGGTTCATAGACTATCACATGCAGAGCTAAGGCAGCACCTGCATCCATGTCACTCATGATAATAAAGAGAGAGGACCATTCAGATACGCCACTTGTTTTCAAAGCTTACCATTACAAGCTTATCTAAGGTCCCTATTAAAGTTAATGCCTTGTGCATTCTTCTCCTTGCCCAATGGAAATGCCTGTCAGCTTCTCCACTGCCTGATACTGTTGAGGCCAACAAGAAAATTCACACTTGGCTGGTGTGTCACTCTTCCAGCAGCCCTCCATCCTACAGACAAACTCAAGAGCTTTCACAAGCGGTCTGAGTACCTGCCACCCACTGTCAGCGCCTTGCTTTGGAACAGTTCGACTACACAGGAATGAAAGATGCCTATTTTTGTGCCTAGGGTAGATGTCGCACACTTGAATTTCTTCACAGACAGCGCCTGACAAGGCTGCCTGCAGCAGCTCTCATCCTATTTTGTGTCTCATTAGGTTTGATGGACGACATCAAGCATACATAGAGAAGCCATTACAGATGCCGGAGCAGGCTGGGAAGGGTGGCTCGGGATTATCAAGCCGCTAATTATTGATTGCGTGTGTTCGAGCATGAGCTAATTTTTGCATCTTCATTTGCATGCTGTACAGTGGTAGCAATCGTGCGGCACCACGCTGATCTCTTGTGTACTGTATGCTGCTTTTGGATACCATTTATTCTTGGTATTTTCACACATCTTGTGTTTGGATTGCGAAGAACTCATCTCTAGCCATTTAGATTAAAATCTAATTGCTGCATCTGATTTTGATTTCTCTTCTGTTTGATGTGCTGAGTATATTTCAAAGACATGCATTATTTTAATGGTGTCTCTAAAGTGTCCTTCCCAGTTTGTGTGTGGTGTGTGTGTTTGTGTGTGTTCATCTGAATGTACCCTGCGATGGTCTGGTACCCTGTCTAGTGTTGGTTCCCTACTGTGCTCCTTTATGCATGCCGTGATGTGGTGCTCCCACAAAGGTGCTGTGAATATCAGACTTTGATAGATCCTTGTTCTTTAAATTCAACAGGGTGCCCACTAACACCTGATGGTTATCGTAATGATTAAAAACACCTACAACTCTAGTTTTTCCTTCAAATGAACTGCTATTCCTAGAAGTGTTTCATTTAATTGGGGTTGCTTTATCTACTATTAAGATATGTTAAAATATTGGTTTTAGGTTATATTTATACAGAAATTAAGAAAATTCTGAAGGTCTTTCAAAATTTAATCCTCCATACAGATACATAGACAAATAGACTGGATCAAATTATTCAAATACAGGAAATTCGAATGCAGTGTTTAAGAAATGAAAAATAAAAATCAAATGAGGGGATTTAGTGTAAGTAGAGAGTATTTTGTAAAACCACTTATACATGAGAAATAGCAGCATCTGGCAGCTTCATCATGATGCATCTTCTATAGTCTGAAGAAGCTTCACCAGGTGGTCTTTTGGAAGAGTGCAAGCCAAGAAACTACTTTTATTTCTGAGGGGAATCTGGGAAAAGGCTCTGTGGATTTTGCATGTTCTTCCTTTGTCAGCATGGGGTGCATCTGGGTATATTTCAAAGACATAAGTTAGGTTAATGGTATCTCAAAAATGCCTCATATCTGTGTCTGTGTGTGTGAATGTGAAATGGACTTTCCAAAAATGCATTTCATAGAAGTGTCTCATTTAACACATGTGGTTGGGGTTGCTTTATCTATTATTATGGTAAATTCAAATTATTATTAACTTTTAGGAAATGTTTATTCAAAAATATAGACAATTCTGAAGTTTTACCAAACTTTAGCCATCCACACAGACACATACACAGAGACTGAACCAAAGGAGCCTAAACATTCAATGCATCTTTGTCTAATCTATTGTTAAATTAGTATGTTTATATGTACCAATTTAATAAATAAACACAGACTCAGCACAACCATATAAAACTAGTTTAAGGAAATTCAATCCACAGCATAAACATTATGCTTTATATTATAATTACTATTATTTAGGTTTTTAATTATCCTCTTTCAAAATGCTACGTAGACAAATCCGGGTTGGAGCATCTACACTACTAGCAGCGCCCCCTATCAGCACCCATGTATTAGCTGGACTCTAACCTTTGTAAACACAATCGTGCTTGAACCCTTTACTTTAAATGTAAAACTGGGCAAACACGCTTGTGTGCATGGTGGTCTCAGAGCCTCAGAGAATATAATATTCTGTTCCTTCTTCAGTGTGATGAGTGGGGGTGGGTGTACACACACAGACGTCTGACATACACACTCTGAAATGTTAATGATGAGGGCTGCTGAAAGCCCTAAATTAGGGGTGTTCTTCTCAAAACCTGAGTCAATAGAGAAGCTGTGCTTCTGTTTGAACTGGGGAGGGGGTCTTTTGTGTCAGTCCCAATGCCACAGATGTTCCCCCTGCCTCTGTATAGGACCAATTACCCTCCAGAAATCACCTTATGTATGTGTGCAGACATTTCTTGCACCTGCTTATACCCCTCTGCTCTGAATTGGTGCTCTGAGGGCCTGCTGGAGAAATGCAGGCAATCTGAGTTTTTAAGGAGTAGGTGAGTGAAAGAGGTTAAGGAGATTTGGTCTGGGTTTGGAGAAGAGTTGAGTGATGTCAGAGATGAAGCACTATGACTCAATAGCTCAAAACCGAACACTGTTGAAACAGCAGTCTAATAATCTAACTCACCACCACAGAACTCAGTTTTGAGTATTAATAGTGCATTTAATTCAGACATGATTGGCTTTGTTAAAGATTTTTTTTTCTTCTCTTCACACCTACCAACAATAACAACAACAACATTATTATTATTATTATTAACAATAATAATAATAATAATAATAATAATAATAATAATAATAATAATAATAATAATGTGTTCTCTGCAGTCAGCTGTGGACCCCTTGATGAGGAAAACCTGAGTCAACAGCCGAACAAATTAAAACTAATTTTATCTCAAACCTCAAACGTCATCAGTAATTTATTGCACACACACACACACACACACACACACACACACACACACACACACACACACACACACATACACACACACACACACAC
>JAUZST010002892.1:0-17607 GCA_034779995.1 Parotocinclus haroldoi
TGTAGGTGCGAGTGACTCATAAAGGAATCGATCCTGTCTGAGTGTGTGTGTGTGTGTGTGTGTGTGTGTGTGTGTGTGTGCGCGCGCGTGCTTGTGCATGTTTCTGTTGATGTTGATGAACATATGATGTTTATATGAACAGTCACTATAGTATCTATATAGTCACTATATTTGCCATTTAACAAGCTGCTGTTTCTGATATGATGGCCTCTTATAGTCACTATTATATTACAGGTACTCCCCATTTGATGATATTTGATTTGACCTTATGATTGATTTGTCGCCACTGCAGATGCACGATCAATCGTTCGGTTCTAGGTGCAAATCGTCTCTTCCTGTGTAGTGCAGTATAAGGTATATAATATGAGGAAGCAGTGACTAATAATAGTGGTCCTACTATTTTGGGTACAGCCATGTCTTTGGCGTTCTAGTTCTTCAACGAAAGCGCTGTTTGTAATATGCATGACGAAAGTAAGCCACGGAGGAAGAACTCAGAAAACACTCGGGACAAAAGTAAGTATTGAATTGAGTAATTGAAACAGCACTGCCTTGTTAAAATGAGAAATGTGAGAATGCTAAAGGCACAAGCCAGTAGCTGCTGTAGCAGTTAAGAAAAGTTTAACGAAAATGAAATGCATTGTCAGATGTTTGAAAAATATTAATCGTTGCAAGATCATCACAATTGGTTCTGTATCTGTAGGCAGAGATTCCTCTATTCTTTTTATCCCTAGACTTTCGAGTGTTTTTAGATGTATATGGAACTGCTGGCTGATGTTAAAATGAAGTTAAGTGTATCTTTACACTGGGAATAAATTAGAAACGACCGTAGTCGACTGGTCGCTAGGGGCAGTTCTTGGATTTTTCCTAGGCATTTTGGCATCTATATTTTATACGATTCTCAGATTACATGCCCTGACTAAAGTCGTTGCCCGCAGCCCATTAGCATGCTCTGTTAAGTGTGAATGGCTAATCATAGGTGCTAAGTACTGTAGTGACCCTTGCTCCTCAGGCAGATGATCCAGTCAAGACCAGATGCAAGGGGGTGCGACATCATAAATTTCTTGCTTCAGCTGGAACAGTCACTTGTTCTGTCGACAGAAAGGCCATTGCTTCCCTGCTGTTCTGCTCTAACCAGTGTAGTTAGCTCCAGGTGGCATGGTAGGAGCCGATGTAATGAGCCTGAAGATGGGCATGGGTGCGACAGCCTTGTCTGCGCTACGCTTCCCTGAGGAGATAAACTTAAGGTTCAGCCTACTCAGGCATCACTTTCCATCCGAATTATGTTCCTGAAGGTTTTGCTATGAATACAAATGAAGTCAGCGGCGAATGATTCTTCAGCAAAGCCCGCTGTTCTTTGAGTACACTCGACGTGAATGCGCTTAAGCACCCGCTACAGTATACACCCCTGTTCTTTCATATCTGTCATGTCTGATCCAAAATCGCACTGTAAGGGGGACGTGGGATTTGGACCTTCAACCTGTAACCCCCCTGAACCAAGACTACTGAACCCCTACACAATATTGACCTCTGTCTTCTGACACAGAAAAGCCAAAGCCAAGGGGAATGACCTGGGTCAGCCATACAGGCCTGTAACATCAATTTTTCATGTCCTTTTTTCCCTGTAAGAACCTCAGGCACTTCCTATCACTGAAGAGCTGTTTCCCCATCATGCCCCTTTCATATATTCACAGAAATATTGTTTCTTTGTCCCCCATATTTTAGGAGTCGAAATGGAGACCTGCAGTGCCATAATTATTTGATAGAATATTCATTGCCAACAGGGGAGTTTCTAGTGATACATGAGTGGGGGGATTTGGGGGATTTTCGGTATAAAATGACCCTAAAAAGTCCACATTATGAAACTGGCATAACATTATAAACATGCAACTATTTGGAGAAATTGGTGGCAAATGTCTTGGAAAAGACCATTCAAGTCATTGAAATCCTTAAAAAAGATCGTTCAATTTGAATAAGGTACTGATCTTGTATGACTTAATCCATCAGCGAACGAGAGGTACAGATCAAGCAAAATACAACTTGTACAATTAAAGTGGTGGAAGATTCAGGGTTCAAATCCCACCTCTACCACAGCTGGGTTCCTAAACCCACAACTGCTTGAATTGTAAGGCAGTATTAATTGTAAGTCGCTCTGGATAAGGGCGTTTGCTAAACGAAATAAATGTAAATGCCATCAGGTCTTTACCTGTATTCACTTTTAATAGCACAACTGGTTGTTTAGACAATTTCTCTTTTCTTTCTTAATGTAAGTGTGATTTTTTTTTTACACATAGACATATTAACAAAACAAAATTATTCTTTTAATTATTATAATTATTAATTATTCTTCCAGCCAGAGAATAAAGAGCTATTGGTAAAAAACACATGAAGGAATAAACAAAGTCGTAATACTTTGCTTATTTCAACTTAACCAGCTTAAATACTGAACTGTGAAAACAGACTAAATAAATATAGGGAGGCTCTTTACCTAGCGTTGCCACTGCAGCAAGAAGACCTTGGGTTCACTCCCCAGATGGAGAAGTTTGGGTTCTTTCTTTGTGGAGTTTGCCCTACAATGGATTGTTCCTGCCACCACCTGGGCACCGGCTCTTCTGCAACCCTGTCCAGGAGAAAGCTGATAAAAAAGCGATTGAGTGGGTGAATAAATATATTCTAATATTCCTATTCTAATCATGTAATGAGATGTAGGGTCTATTGTCTGCATTTGAAATGGTTTCACAGTGTGATAGCCTGTCACAGTTCCTTGTTTCAGGTTTCAGGGATGGCATAGTTGTTTAAAAAAGGCGATTTAAACTAATAATGCATGTTTGTGAGGGAGGAATAAAAAAACATGAAACAGGTCTAATGATGTCTATAAAGTTTGCAATCAATCTTGTACTTGGTCTTCTACATTTTAACTGCTCCAGACTGAGGCTTTTTCGCTTTGCTGGAACTGTTGTTTTAAGTAGTTATGGTCTGTATATATGCCCTGTTGATGCCAGAGGTCAGAGGAAAATGGCCAGCTTGGTTCGAGCTGACAAAGTTAACAACTCAAATGGGCCAGCCGTTGTAACCGAGGTATGCTGAAGAGCATCTCTGAACACAGAACATGTTGAACCTTGAAACAGATGGACTACGGCAGTAACAGCACTCACAGTGTGCCACGCTTGTCAGCTAAGAACAGGCAACCATGACTACAATTATTATTGCCTTATCATAATGGACGAGTCTCGATTTCTGCTCCGACAGTCTGATGGTCGGGTCAGAATTTGGTGTAAACAACATGAAAGCCTGAATCCATCCCGAGTTATATCAAAGGTTCAGGTTTTCTTGTAACACGTTGTTTCTAACCATGCGCATCTCTTTATGAGCACAGTATCTTATAATATCTTTTGCTAACTACTTAAATCAGGATAACACGGCGTGTCATGAAGCTGAAATCATCACTGGTTTATACATAATTAGTTTAAACATAATTTTGCTGTTCTCAAATGGCCCCCAACGTCACCAGATCCCAATCCAACAGAGCACCTTTGGGATGTCGTGGAACGGGAGATGGGCGTGCATCCGACCGTTCTGCAGCAACTGTGTTGATGATGTCTTTTTTTATTGTTTGTAAATGACAGATGGATTGATTTTGACCACGAATGGCTAACAGTGACAGCAGTGAACTCTTCATGTTTGCTATTTCAATGCATCACCTCTAAGCGTCACTAATCGACAAACACCTCAGAAATGTCATCCTGAAATAAGGCGTATGCCATGTTTTTTTTTTCGTATGCATCTTTAGTACATGAGGCTCCAGTTTTTTTTTTGTAAAGAGGTATCTCTCCAGAGCTGTGATATTAGCCTCACAGTATCTATTATAAAGAGGTAAAAAGGTTTCCTAGTATGGACGCCAGTTGTGTAGCCACGTCATCCTCAAAGCAGTGTTCCTCAGTTTGACCATGGTTACGAATCGACGAGCTTCATCACATATCAAACGGACCAAATCAGGAGACAGAGTGTGAGCACAGGACTCCCAACGTCACACCACAGATTTGTCCGTCACGATGCCAGAGTGACTCGAAATGGCCAATGGGACCAGTCCAGAGTGGATCCTATCAGAGAAACCATTTCAGCTGCATCACTCTCTCTCTCTCTCTCCCTCCCTCTCTCTCTCTCTCCATGTTAGCCTTATTAATGGGTGGTGTCACCACTTTTGGTTTTGGACGTATTGATTCATGCAGCAGTAACTCAAATGCAGACCCCATTCAGCAAGTCCCAGTCAAGAAGAAAGGCAGTTCTCAGTGACAGCGTGAGTTTCATATCTTCCAGGTAGAGAGAGTTAATAAAGTAATAAAGCATTGTAGGAGTGCGGGCCACAGTTTGATACCCTGAGACAGCCAACCTCTCAACCGCTCTGATTAAGGCCGTGAGATTACACCAATAGGCAATCATCACCCAGCACATAACTCAGACAGAGCTTTTTCTCTGGCTCTGTCCTTTGCTCTCTGTCTCTGCCTCATCCTCTTGTTCCTCAGACTGATGGCTAGGTAGGTGGCCAGGTAGGCAGAGTATGCTATGCCAGCTCTTCTGTATTTCCACAGGCTGGTTGAGATGTCTATATTGGTGAGGTCTTGTGCTTCTTTGCACTGCTTTATCTCATCTGATAGGAACTGATTTGCACAGTTTACTGCACAGATATGTTGAGACCACCACGTGGGCTGAGAGAACGCCCGGTACTGGAGTTCTGTTTCCGCTCTCTGCAGGAACGACAGCGGATGTGTCGGGCGCATGCGGGTCTTCCATATGCGCTCAAAAAACTATTGCACATTTTACTCTTGTTCACAGAGAGATTGAAGTAGTTTACCCAGATAACCCAGTCCCGTTTGCCGAGCTTGTGACAGCCACTAATCTGTAGC
The DNA here is from genome assembly GCA_034779995.1 of Parotocinclus haroldoi. Taxonomy (NCBI): domain Eukaryota; kingdom Metazoa; phylum Chordata; class Actinopteri; order Siluriformes; family Loricariidae; genus Parotocinclus; species Parotocinclus haroldoi. Next base: position 4,902 of record JAUZST010002892.1, read on the forward strand.
AGTCCTGCAGAGCACGTAAGCCGCCTCCCTTCGTAACACCGGTTGTTTATAAGATCTGGAGTGAACCTGTGTTGATCAATTCACTCCTGAGCACACTGACCTTTAAAAAGGTTGCTATCTTGGGTTTCTTTCATGGATTTAAGTTGCAAATGCCAGCGTGATGTAAATCACCTAATATTTGTACTTGAGTAACAAGAAAGATTGCTCAAACAGTGGGTAAAGTGAGCCGTGAGAAAAGCAGACAGAAGTCAATCTTATTTTTCTATTTAAGTGAAAATGATAAAAGAATAGCTGATGATCGTTTAGAAGATTTAGGACGTTAAGGTGAATGGCCGATGTTTGGATGGACGTCAAATGGTTACGTATTCGTAATGAAGACACTCTAATTCTCGAATAAAACTCTTCAAAAGGTAAACACCGGCTAGCTGTGAGTGCGCTAACACTTGGAGATCGCTACCATGCAATAGATTTCCTTCTTGCTGCTTTATTTGTGGTCTTCACGCTGGAAATGGTATGACGATGGAAGTCGATAGCTCTGCATGAGGCGGAGTTTATTTGTGTGCCCGCTTTCTCCTAGTTACTCGTGAGTGTCTCTATGGTTTCCCCATTAATTAAACTCCAGAAATCAGCACTGCACCCTGGGGGAAAAGTAGAAAATGACTGTGACAACCGCCGGTGCTCTTCATTGTGTGATATGGATAGATCAACATGTTTACCGTTAATGGGTTATTCAGGAATGCATTGGGATTCTTCTCTTCTGTTGGTTTTACCTCCAGTAATATGCCTTATTATATTCTTTTATCTGCTTCCTCATCATTGTTCTGCTTTTCTTTCTGTCTCGTTGGAAAAGCTGTCATTTAAAGTGAAAAGGGAGAACGGAAACAGTTAGCGACAAGTGTCATTTGTGAAGAGCTCAGTCACGTTGAATTGTCAATATGCTTTTTTTTTAATTTATTTGATAGAGCACATTAGTTAAATCTGAGCTAAAACCTTCCTCGTCTCTCAGTCCTATGCTTCCAGTGCTGCTGCGCTATAGAAAACCATTCCTGTTTGCAAGATATGAATGATACTAACTACTGAAAACGTTTTAGTGACTGTGGTGAAACAACACACCCCTGTTTCCAGCTACACCACCTGTGCTACTGTTGCCATATTTAAGAATGTGCGGATTCAATTACTTGAACTCATTGTAATATGTGCAATAATTTGTGGTACCCTGTACCACGACAAGGCATTTTCATTTTGAATTAGTCTTGGGAAACAAGTCAGATTTCTTAATCCAGCTTTATGGCGATAAGTCTATTAAAAATATTGAAGTGGGACCGTAATAAAATGGGAGCTACACATAGTTTAATCCTTCTAGTGAAGTAGCGGTAGATTGCTACCATAACATGCATTGCTCATAAAAATGAACATGCTATGAATGGCCTTGTATTAAGTGTTGAGAACTAGAGTACACATGTTCCTACGGTTCTTCTTCTCTAGAAGTTTGCTCTTTGACCAAACATATACTTTTATATCTACATCTGGCTATTGGAAATAACGGGGGAGCGTCTTCACAGAAATCCGCTGCTTTGTCTCTGCGTCGGACACGTGCAAGCACCTTATCAGCAGTATCAGCCTGTCTGTTGAGTGTCTAATTAGGTGGATTTCACGCTTGTGTGGTCACTTTGACAAGGAGGTGACGGAAGATGCTTCAGGCTAATTGCACTGGACAGGATGCATTGCTCTAAAGCCTGCTTTCACTACTGGACGAGTGAGTGCGCTACATTTCTCCTCCCATGCTATAGATAGGAATATTTCCATAGCTCTCGTTTACCCTTGAAGGGGAGAGCCATCTTGCTTGTTTATTGGCAGATCGCAACAGACCCATTGATTTTCATTAAGTCCTGTCCGTGACAGGCATGTAAAAATAATTGCTGGCTGTATTAGGCAAAGCCCTCACACGTCCAGCTTTAGGAGCCATACTGTTCACACCATTTGTTAGGGGGTTGTGCTCACTTTGTGCATGCTGAGTCATGTTTGGCTATATTTACGCTCCTGGTCAAAAGACGACCAGCCGCTGAAATGTACAGTTCTCAGTGACAGGGGAAACAAGGCTTCTGAAACTGTCAGCAGAATTCAAGACCTCAGAAAAGAGGATTCTTTTGAGCAGAACTAATGAAAGTGTTGCACGTAGAAGATGTGTTAAAAACTGTCAAAAGGCAGTCTGTTCGACCGGTGTGATCTCTCTGCAACACTGAACCATGCTCAGACTCTTAAAGAGGATGGATGGTAGTAACTCCTTCTGAGACTGTTGCACAACGCTGATCGGGCTATAAATGCCTGCATAGAGAGCAGAGGTGGTACAGTGCAGAAACTGTCTCATTCGATGTGCCAAAAAGGGGTAACAAAGCAGATGTTGATAGGGAGTACTAAAGACCAGAGTGTTAAGGAAGTAGCTGAATTCGAAGGTGTCCTATGGGCCTAGCAGCAGGGCCAAACATCTCAGTCCACAGGGAATTCAGCAGTTTTGTGGACGGAAGACAAAACTGACAGACGGGGACCACAGTGTGTTTTACAGCTTGTGAATAAAAATGGCTTTTGCTTCCAGAATAGAAATGTTTCCAGATGTTAATGCACCTCCTTCACAACCAAAAAACTGTTTTAAGAGAACTGCATACCATGAACATATGGAGCAGAGTGGCACTAGAGGCGTTTGCTCCCTTCAGCTCACATAGCTGTCGAGTTGGGTGAAAAGAGACAAAAATTGGACTGCTCATGACTGGAATGTAAATAATACCAAGCCTTTCCTTTTGGTTGAGGTGACAGGAAATTCGAACCACAGTAACAACATTCACAGGCAACATTCCCATCCCTTTAATTCGAAATGACAATTCTTGCTTCCAAAGGGCTGAAAATGTTACTGATTGGCACCATGAAGGAGTAGGAGCAGCCACACATCTGGACTGGCCCGCATAATTCCCAGATGTGAATCCTCTTAAAAAAATACTGTGCAATTCTTTGATACAAGAGTGGCTTGTGTTGCCAACAACCAGAAACTAGTCCAGTCCATGCCAAATACATATTTCATAAATACTATTTAATTATGGGATGTTTCGTTTTGATGTATCCCCTAATTTTAGTGAGCAGTAAAGAATTGCAGCTGTTGTTCATCTTTGTTCAGCTGTAGTGTCTGTGTTTTTCTGTGTGTCTACACAGTAGATGAACTTGCATCATGCACTGGGTTGCTGGTTATCGACCATCTCCTTGTGAGCGTAGCTTTCATGGCCGTAGCTTTGTGCTGGGAAAATATGTACATATGCAGATCAGGGGTGTTATCATGCTCAGTAAGGGTTATCACTGCTGAGGAAGAACAAGTCAATTTACTCCAGCGCCTTTTACAATGGCTTTACTCGACTCAAGCGGATGATTCATTCAACAAGGCTTCTAACAGCAGAGAATCAAAATCCTGTGTTTTGCCCTTTTCACTTATAATAGAGTTCAGCAAAAAATCAAATCGACAGTTTTCCACTGTTCGTTTATTCGTTTAATTCCCTCTATACTGAAATCTGTAATCTAACTCTTCCTGATCTGATAGACGTTTCCTGAAGATATTAAATTAACTGTGGTAGCCTAGCGGTTAAGGTATTGAACTCTAAACCTGATGGTCCAGGGTTCAAATCCCACCTCTGCCAAGCTGCCATAATTGGTTCTTAAGTGAGGCCCCTAACCCACGATTGCTTGAATTGTAGACTGTATGAGTTAAGTCTCTCTGGATTAGGGCGTCTGCTAAATGTTGTAAATGTAAAACAAAATCACCCCCCAATCAATCTGCACTCCATGCTGAGAAAGTGCAAACAGAACTGTCTTTAAGCAACTAAAATTTTGCTCAGAGACAAGTATTCATTTCCTTTGCTGTTACTCTATACTCTAAATGTAGCTCTGGGCAACTTCCATTTCTTTAGATCATTTTTGAGACGCTTCTACACCTTGGAGTGTAGAATTGGAGTCCGCAAGTGGTAAATTCGGTTGATTGGGCATGATTTGGAAATACACACATATAAAACTTCACAACAAACAATGCATATCAGAACAAAAGCAAAAGACAGAACTGCCTGTAGAGTTCAGAGTCAGGATTGTGTAGAGGCACAGATCTGGAAAGGACTACACAAAATGTGCTGCACTGAAAGTTCCGAAGAGCAGAGCAACCTCCATAATTCTTGATTGGAAGAAGTTTGGAATAACCCAGCCTTCGTAAGGGGCACTGTTATTTTTATCAAGTCGACATGGCATTGACACCTCTATATGTCGATCTATGAGTTTTTAATATGCTGTGCTTTAAACCTCTAATATGGGATGATAGGAGGTGTACTGGGGATCAGTGGTGTCGCAGCAGTTATGGTACTGGATTATGGATCAGATGGTCCAAGGATCAAGCCTAGCTGTTTGTGTTGGGCAAGAGTGTAAGACTGTGTCTGTCTGTGTGTGTGTGTGTGTTTGTGTGGGGGGTGTTACGAGATGTGGTGGATTTGATTTGCACCCAGGTATGCGGGATAAGCATATCCCTCGACGTATAATGAGAATGGGGAAATAATATAAAACAACTGAAAGGGGGTTAAGAGCGGAGCATCAGGCTCCTAACATAACAAAACCGAAAGAATAATGTGGCACGCCAAAGTTGCTTCCCGAATGGGAGAGGCGACCGGCGAGGACGGCCGAACACTCCCGGGGAAAGGTAGGAACCCTAACAGGGGGTACCAAATATCCTTATGATGGTAATAAAATGTGACTATTTTAATTGATGAGGACCATTTTGCGGACCCCCACATTTATAATTATAAAAGCTAAAGGAGTCCACACCTGTATGTTTGCATTGGGTTGCTGAGGTTATAAACAAGTCTATCATTAAATAGCTACAGTGATCCTTGATTGTCATTCATGTCAATGGAAAGTCCTCACAAGGATAGCAAAACAAACACGTCTGTGTGCATTCATCTTCTTGATGGGGTCATGTGTCCCATAAAGAATGGGAATATTGGACATATTTGATCGTCTGGAGATTTTGCTGGTCTTGGCAACATTTAATTGCTTGTTTTTAACAACCACGAGGGTCAGAAATGGCCTTTTGTTTAGTGGGTTGTTTGTAGGGTTGGGTGTAGTATTAATTCATTACTGTAGTCATTATGACAATGGAAAACCCTGATGAATTATACTGGGTTCCCAAAACTTTTTTGTTTTGTACTTTTTTATGAGCAGTGGTTTCATATATATTCAATCTGAGATCCTTATTGATAAAAAGTGGCACAAATGGTAGTGTTGATGCAGAACCATGGGTTTAATTAAAGAAAAAAACATAGTCGTACAATTACATGATAGTTTAGTAATTTTAATGTAGTAGCTGATTGTTGTGGTAATTTATCAATGGGATGGTATTTAAAAAATCTTTTTCCTGCAAACTACTAAAATGGGTGATTTGTTATTTTTGGGAGGGCCGTGAAGAACGACCGTGGTGACATTGTTTGATGATGCAAATTTCAAACCCGAAATGAAACAAAGCAATTTTTTGTGACCATGGCTTTGGGACGAATACATTTACTGCCCTAGTTATTTTTCCACAGCCTTAGTTCTCCTCATTAATCCAGTCGTATGAATATTTGCCTTGTACCCTGATTATGCTTTTTCTTTATATGTTATTAGGCTGAGCCTGAGGGCTTCTCTCACTTCCACCTGTATGTGTGTGCTGCCTTCCTGGTTCGCTGGAGGAAGGAGATTCTGGAGGAGAAGGACTTCCAGGTGAGTGGGGAGTATTCGTGTGTCTGTGTGTGGTGTTTTGTCTTTGCCGTGTCTCTTTCCAGTCCCCGAGCTTCACTAAGTGTCCTCGTTCAGGCCGCTCTGTCCTCGTTAGCTCTGGAGGTCGGCGGTTCATTGCAGGTGCATTAGCATGATGACTATGGCAGCTGTTTAAGGTGACATTGGGTGGTCGTCTCCTTTCTCCTCTGCTCATGAGCTTAAAGTAACGGGTTTATACGAAGCGTGGGCAGGCAGATGTCTGTTGATGGATACACAGAGGACATTCATACGGTCTGCTTCACAAAACTTTTCGCTCTTGGTTACTTTTGGCCTCAAGCAGCACACAGGAAATTATCTCTAGGTTATCTTAGTGTTACCCACTCAGTCCAGTGAGAGAACCAGAACCAGCTGAGAACTTATCTGAAAACCAAAAGGGTGCCATCGGGGTGTGGGGGGGGGTGTGGGGGGTAAAGGTAGTAGGGGATTGGATTGGGTAAAGGTACTAGTGTTGCTATTTATCGTATTCTTTTCTAAAATGTGGAGTGTGCAGTGAATAAGCATGAATTCAAACCAATACAGGTAAACCCCCCGTTTATATATATATATATATATATATATATATATATATAAAAACCTTGTGTGTATCACTGAAATGGCCACTGATGCCAATAGCGGCTTTAAATAAACTAAAATATGACGGTACGCAACTGTCCTATTGTAAGCAGTATTGCTCCGTTAGTTCCCCCACTACCTATATATTCTCTCTCGCCTATTATAACTATATAAAAAGTGTAACTTTACTCTACACAGCGTCATAATGATAATATACTGCATTTTCAATAATTATTGTGAATTATCAGAAATTAAAATGCAACAATCCAGAATTAACGCAGCATTCCACTTGTCTTTTAGCGAGTATTTCTGATGCCATTACCTGCGCGCAGTTTTCTTGTGAAAATACATTTGATTTAAATTTCAGTACTATTGAAAGGCACCCAGTAAGGGAGCAAGTGTCAGAATTGAGGTCCTACACAGGGTTGTTGGGCTTACTGTCGGAGTTATCGATCATGGGGTATCAGCCTGTAGTTTTGCCTTTGGCAGATATGTAAATGCGAATGATTACAGGTGTGGTCTGACTGGACACAAGTTTTTACCACAATAAAACTGCTTCCCCCGCTGCCCTATAAAAAGGCTCTATTAGGCTACTTTTGGATAGTGTATCTCTTGGTGCATTGTTTGACTGCTAGACATTTTGCCCAGCTACAACAGCTGTGGCAAATGTGTCACAGGATACCATATAGAACCTGTATGCCTCCACGCCCAACCGTATCTAGTTTTGTATCCAGGCTAGAGGTGGCCAAACAGGGTACTAACAGGTACGGGCCTCCTTTCAGAATTTATAGTTGTCCATAAATAAACTTCCACAAATCCTTTCAGTCTAATATAGTAATTACTGTGTATGTATGTATGTATGTATGTATATATATATATATAATAGGTAACAGGTAACCTTCTCTCTTGATTCACACTGGCTTTCCTTTTGAGTTCTCTTGCTTGCATTGTATATCAGAGTCAGACTCTTGTATTTACATATTTACATATCTTCCTGCTTGTCTCTTGGCCCTTCCGTTCTTCTCTCTGTTCTTCCTCCTCTTGCATTTCTATTACACATTTCTTTCTCCAGTATCTCTGTAGATTGAGTTTTCATGAGTATGCATGCATTTCACCACTAGAACGTCGTGAGCGTCTGTATGTAGGTGGGCGTGTGTTGAATATGCAGCGAGCCAGAGTGCATGCGTGTGTTTGTTTGTGTGCGTGTATGTGTGGGGTGTGTTTTGGGGCAGGCTGTTGATTAATTGTGTTTACTGTGCCCACTGATTCAGTAGGATCCTCAGCAGTGGCAGTGCAGCAGCCAGCCAGGCACCACTTGGCATTCAAAGAGCCACCTATGAGGTGCGCACACATCTGTCTCTGCCATCCAGGGCCATGTACACCACCACAAACACACTCTCCCATGCTTTCTCATGCTCTTTTCACATCCTGTGTTCAGCTTTTCTCTACATTCATTCAAAGTCAAGAGTCAAACCTCTCGGTCCATTACCAACAACTGGTTTATTGAAGGGCGGCACCGTGGCTCGCTGGGTAGCACTGGTAGCATCGAGAAGGTCCTGGGTTCGGTATCAGGTGGAGCGGCCTGGGTTCGTACTGTGGGGAGTCTGTATGTCCTTCCTGTGTCTGTGTGGGTTTACTCTGGCTACTCTGGTTTTCTATAGGTTAGACATGCTATAGGTTAATTGGTGTCACTAAAGTGCCCCAGTGTGTAACTGTGAGTAATGGTAAGTGATGGATTGGTGCTAGGGTTGCTCCTGCCTCCTGCCTGTGCCGCTAGCTAGGCCCTGGCTCTCCTACAACCCTTTCTAGGATTAAGCAGTTGAGAAAATACTCAAGCGAGAGGATAAGTATTTAGCTAACCACAGCAAAAACAGAATAAAAACGTTTTCAGGCACAACAATGTTTTATAAATGTTGCTAAATTGCTCGTAACTTTGCATGTCAGTAATGCAATGTATTATTACATTGATTGTGTCATTTTTGCATCATCCCTACACCAGTCATAGGTCCATTATTCGGAATTTGTTTTTTCTAGGATTGCCTAAATAAAAAGAAATGGACATACGTTACAGAAATAAACATTAAAAACATTAAAAAAAATAAAGTGTAGAACTTAAGTACACGGATGAAGTCGTTACTACCTCTTAAAAACTAGGGGGTGCTTTAAAATGAAATATCCCATAATAAAATATCTCCTAATTTTTGTAAGCAGTGTAATAGCTAGCTTTAGGTTACTGACTGACATGAGCCGGCATGGGAAACCAACCAGGTGCTTACCCAGTCTCTTGTTTTAGCAGAACTAGATGGCAGTGGCTCGTCTGGTTTTCAATCTACCCATGTCCTCTCATGCCACTCCACTGCTGTGTTCGCTTCACTGGCTCCCTGTAGCTGCTGCATCAGATTTAAAACTCTGATACTGGATCAGTACCATCTTACCTAAAGGCCCTAATCAAAACGCGCTCTGTATCTCTGTACCTCTGAGTATGAGGGTACACCTCTTCACTCAAACACTTAAGTGCAGACTAAAAATGCAACAATAACAAACAAACCCAAAAACTCTTTGATAGGGTGTTTTGGTCTTAGCCTACATCAGATCCTAGCTGGTTCTGGTTAGATTGTGTTTTTGGGCTATTGCTTATTTGCGCCAACATGAGGTTTCGTCTAGTAGGAAGCACAAAAAACAAAGCACTTTTGTAAGTCGCTCCAGACAAGGTTATCTGCTAAATGGTGTATATCTAAATGTAAAATTAAGTGAAGTGATGTGTAAGAAGCCATTCCTGCTACTCTGTACAGACAATTAACACAGAATTTGATGTGTGGTGACGTAGGATGTTTAAATAATTTATACTGTAGCAGAAAATTGGATGGCGAGATTTGACTGTAGTCCCTGTTGTGATTTGAATGCTTTATCGAGTGCAATGGTAGAAGTGTGTGTATGGTGGAGATTCAGAGCATTACATTTAGCATAGTACATAAATCTAAACTGATTCTCAAATAGATGAGGCAGCTCCTGTGACTTGGGTTTGAACCCAGGCCTGAACTTTCAGCATAAAGGATCCCTTTATCCTGCCATAAATGGGCTCTGTGATGGACTGAAGTCCCAGACAGGGGAGCACTTTTGCTTGCGCCTAGACGAAAATGGGCTCTGAACCTCGCGATCCTGACCAGGATAAGATTAGAAAATTGCTCAACACGGTCTCATATACCTGGATGGCAGTTTATGCTTACGTCTGCTCCATGCAGTCTCCAGAGTTGCCCCCAACCCCGGAAAGCAGGCAGGGTTACAGTGTGACAAAAGAATAGTAATACATATACTAGCTCAGCATAAAATGAAACAAAATATAATGAAACAGTCTGGGAAAAAGCAAAGATTTAGCTTTACAATTCCCCTGTGCTCAAAGTAATGCCCATTAAGAAAAAGCTTACTGAGTCTGGTGTGAATCATAACTGGATTGCACACAATCCCAATCTTCACCTGTGAAGTGAGTTTGAATTCATGTTGAGTCAGATCTTATTACTGTTCGTTATTGACTGACGTTACTTGTGCTCTTGGATCCGAATGGAACTCGGTAGGAAGCTTGTCCAAAATTGTGAGAAAACCTTCAAAGATTGGATATCTTTAGAGCACCAAAATACCAGGTAAAGAAAGAACAATACGAGATATCATGCCTGGATCAAGGTGAACTTTTTTTCCAATTTGCCCAGTCAGGAAACTGAACGGAAAGCTCACTGGCCCAAACCAAATTGTAAAAAAATCTTTGGATTTTAAATTTACACCATTTAGCAGATGCCCTTATCCAGACGTACTATTAATACGGTCTTACAGTCCAAGCAATTGTGGGTTAAGGGCTTTGCTGAAGGACCCAACAGTGGCAGCTTGGAAGAGGTTGCGTTTGAACCCTCGACCTTCTGGTCCATAGTGCAGTAACTTATCCACTAGGCTACCACAGTCCTGTAAATGTTGTTCACATATAAATACACTCACATGCTATGTACAAGCTGTAGTTAAGGTTACTTGTTTGTTAAATAAACTGTGGGACTGTGGTAGCCTAGTGGATACAACATTGAACTATGGACACTGGACCGGAATGTTCAGATCCACATCTTCCAAGCTGCCACCATTGGGTTCATCATCAAAGCTCTTAACCCACAATTGCTTGGACTGTAAGAATGTATAAATTGAGTCGCTTTGGAACGTCTTCAATTCCTACTGTTTCTCTATCATTTACAAGCATGTTAATGAATATAAGTTTACCTTCTGCAAACCATATCCGTGCAGTACTGATTAATCAAAAGCCAAGCCATTTTTCATCTGAAAAGTTTTGTGACTGACTGAAATTGAAATCAGCTTTACTGTTCATCTGTCGTATTCACATGTCCAGCTGTTCAGGTTCTGGCAGCTTTTCTTTCCACTGTCATTCACACAATATGATAATGTGAGACATTTTTCATGATAATCAAGTGACTGCTTTCTCAGGAAATTGTAGTTCAGACCAAATATGGACCCATTTGTGTCTGGATGGCTTATTTCACGTTTCCTGCATGCCTCGCTTTGACATTGTTTGTCAACAGGTAATTTGTTTTGACTGCTTGGAATGAATAAGGCCATTGCTTGCATGATGGGGGGTGAAATATCCAAGTGAATTGACTGTGGCTTCATTTACATTGTTCCCCTTCCTAAACCATGAATTGACCCAACCAGAACCCTTATTTCTTTTGCTGCCTTCTCAACGTCACATTTGATTTGCCCAGTGAATTCCAGAAATCGTTATTTTTGAACCCTGTCATGTTGGGCCATGTGTTTTGAGCTGACTCAGTTTGTGTATTTGTTTTCTTGAATAATGTGTTTTCCTCAAGGAATGACCTTTCGCTTAGGTAAAATTCCAATATTACTCCGTTTACAAAACTCCCGGCCATTGATAAGTCATTTGATGATGAAGGTTAAAGTTTAAACTCTAGGCTGTACTCTGTGCTTCTCAGCCAAGCTCTGGCTCTAATCAAGATTCCCCTTACAGCTCTTGGCCTTGTGGACTCAGAGCACCATAATGGATTGTTAGTGGGCTGTTTTGAAAGTACCCTTTGAAAAGTGTTCAGGGACAGCAATAAATCTTTGTACAGTGGCTGGGAAAGTTAATGCAGAAGTTTGCCTATGAAGTTAATTACTTTCCATAATAGTCTATCTTGGATGTGGAGACTAAGAGGAAAGCAATGTGATTATAAATGAATACATCTGCTGACTGAGAGCGGAGATTGGATCGAGTGTGAGTCATCTGCTATATATCTGCATATCAGAAATGTGATTACCGGGCTGGTCTGTGGGGAAAACAGTATTTCTATAACTGGCTGATTATGGTTTTTTTTAACCATCACAACACCAGCTTCATGCATGATTTCATACAGTCATACCTGTCAGCAAACACTCTGTCATGACAACTCTTGCGTTGTGTATAGATTAGTTACCATAAAGGGTTTGTTCCCAAGAAGCCTTGGGAATTTATATTTTTATGTAAATGGGCTGTTTTATTTGTAATTACATTAATCCAGTCCATTAATCGCTAGATTATGTAGCTGTTATCCAAAAGAATGGCTTTGTTCACCAGTATAATGACTGTTTTGTTGGTGCACAGGCTTGTTCCTCTCTTCCACTCACTATGTGTATACTTACATATTCTGTGTCTATGGAGGTTACTCCCACATCCCATAGCTTCCCATTACTTTTACAGCATTTAGAAGATGCCCTTATTCAGATAATTTACAATTTATACAAGGTAAAGTCTATACAACTGAGTGTTAAGGACCTTGCTCAAGAGTCCAATAGTGGTAGAAGTGGTAGAGTCACCGTGACTCACAAGATTATTATTGTGTAGCTACTAAACTCTAAACCTCTGTAACATGACAAAGGTTTCTAATTCCATTAGGGATTATCAAGATCCAGTTGCGCTTACTGACAAAAAGTCACAGGTCAGATTTAGATCTGTTATAGTTTTTTAAAAAAGCCTAAACTAAATAATAAATTAAGAACGTTTCTAGAAATGAAGTGAGATTCAAATTAAATAGAAAAGATTTATCAAAATCATTATTATCTATATATCTAACTAATAAAAATTAATCAAATGTAACATCTAGTTACATCGGATTACACACTGTCTATATACATACGGTTTATATAGATATGTATCTATATACAGTCGATTCCGGTTAATGGGACCACATCGGGACAAGATGGTTTTGGTCCTAATATCCGGATGGTCCGATTAAACGAACATGCCCTATGTTACAAGACGGGACGTGCTATATAACATATTAAATGTTTATTAAACCTT
>JAUZST010002893.1:0-17606 GCA_034779995.1 Parotocinclus haroldoi
ATCTTATATATATATGCAAATGTATTCCTATCTTTCTTTGAGATACAATGTTTTTAAGTGAGTTATTTCTAGTTTCAATAATTTCCTCACATATTTTTAACAAAACCCAAGGCTCTGCCTTTCCTGGATGTTGCTTTTTTTTTACCAAATAAAGATTACAATCACCTGCTGGAGTCACCTGTTTGGAATTAATTCTTTTAATTCATTACAAGCTCTAAACTAATCTCATCCCATTAAAAAAAAAAATGTATTGCAGGCCTGAAATGCAGGAATGGATGTTCTTTAACAAATGAAATAAAGTTGACAAAAATATCAGTCAAAGTAAATATAAGATAAAAAATAAAATTCCATATAAAAATAAAAAATATATATATAAATAAGATCTATAAAGATAAGATTCCACAGGCTATGTCCGGAACATGGCAGACATCTTGAAAGCCACCATTTCGGATCAAGGGCAAGTTTTTCCAATCTAATGTAATTAATTTTTTTTAAGATTTAACACTAAAGTGGATGCTAGAGCGTATCCTGGAAGGAAACAAACATACACACTGTCTTGGTCCACAGAACATGCCTTTCCTGTTTGTCACTGTCTGTCTGTCTCTCCAAAACTCCTTCATCTTTGTCCTATTCCTCCTCATTTTCCTCTTCCACATTTTCTTCAAGCACAGGCTCATAGTTCCAATCTCTCTCATCATCTGAGAGCTTTAAATCTTAACCTCCCTCAACTATACTGTACAGAATCATTCTGCCTCAGTTCTTTTCCCTACAACACTGTAGTTAAACTTTATTAACCATTATTTTGGACATTCATAATGAGTTCATATTTCAAATCCTAAATAATGTCAGTATATACAGGAGTACAGAAATTCCTAACATGATTAGAAACAAATACATATGCCAATATTATAAGAAAAATCAATAAATAGACAGTATTTTACGTACCTTTCCTCCTTCTATAAAATGTGCTTATTCCTATGGTAGCCATATTTGAAGAAAAAGATATGGGAGGTTCCCAGCAACCAAACCAATCATATTACATCATTAGAAAGGCCAGAATTTACAAAGTAGCTCGAAAAGATAAAGAGTTATGTATGTAAAGGAATGTCCATTACAGAGGACACAAGTCTATCGGTCAGTTCTCAAATATACAGTATATAAGGTTAAATGAAATCTTACTCCGATAAACCTTTATTTACCAACTTTATCCATGCTCTACATGGCAGGAAAAGAAAAATGTTTCTTCTCTCCCAGGAAAAAATGTACTGTGATATTTCATAGTAAAACTGTAAATTGCTTGACAGTTTTAATTTGATCTTTCAACATTTGACCACAACGTCCAGAGTTACTATGCATTTTTGATGGTAATTTGGCCACTTCATGGTTTTTCCTGGGCTGTCAAAACCACTTTTTACATTAAAGAAGCCCACCCTTAGATCCGACTCATTCAAGAAGTGCGTATATGAAAGACAAAAGATTAAGATATTTGAGTGTTGTTTAACATTCAACATCAAGCAGGAATCATACCTGTCAAGTCTCCTGTTTTGGGAAACTACCATATTTTACCCCTTTTTCCTGCCGTCCTCCTGTATTAATATAAAATATTATAATTTTAAAAACCATTCTCTCCAAACTGAAATGTCACTATCCTCGTGAGAACTGGTGAGAAAGATTGTTATTAGACAACAGCACTGTTTGTGCTTTACTCTCATGTAAAATCAACCACCCTGGCCTCGCCCACAAACACACTCCTTCCAAAAAAAGTGTTAAAGGATGCAAAGTCTACAACAACTAAATATAATTAGTCAGTGAATGCCAGAGAACCACGAGTGGACATGAGTTACTAAAAATGTGTTTCACTTCAAGACAAGGAATGTGTATATATGCTGCAAATATGTAAAATAAATAAATGCTTCAATTCCCTTTCGTGTTTTCATTTAGGCTGTATTATAAAAATTTCATATGTAGGAATGTCAACAAAGGTAGGCCTATCAGATTCTGATCATTTAATTGTAGTTTGTAAGTGGTTCACACATGGTTATTTTAGATTTCTTGTAAACCTGTCTTAAAATGTAAGGGATACTGAACCTCGGTTGGGTTGGTGGGACGGCTCGAAATTTTCGAAAATTTCTCTTATTTTTAAATCCAAAACTTGACAGGTATGGTAGGAATAAGGAGAACTGCGTATGCATGAACATGGCTTGGAATGGATTAAACCAAAGTGTAAATAAGAAATGTTATATTGTTTACTATAAAATAGGGATATAAGAGATGTGTGATGATGTGAAAATAACACAACCAAACACAATACAGCAGTGTAAGGGAATAAAAAGCTCTATCAGGGAATAAATATTACCGTTTGTTTTAAAAATTTAACAAGACTAACATAAGCTCCGCGATAAGCAAGCGTAGAAATGTTTTAGTATTTAGTATGAAATGCCAGGAATGAGGCGCTAATACAAGGCATATGCTGTAACGCGTCAAAAGCCCAAAGAAGACGAAGTAGAAGTGACGCCGACTCTGAAACACACACTAGAGGGCGTACAAGCACAAAGGCAACATGAAACCGTTTGCGTGATTTTCTGTAAGCAGTAGGCAGACAATAAGCAGTTTTGAAATTAATTTATCTGTAATAGATTTTAGACGGTTAAACAAATCTCCACATTGTGACAGTCGCACACAGCAGCTTGTCGACGTGAGTCTAGTTTTGTTGTAGAAGCGAAAGTGCCTTGCTACGAGCTAACAGTTGGTTTAAGCCATCCAGTTAAATGAGATAACTCTTTTTTTCTGTTTTTTTTTACAACTCTGTTTTATAAATCAGGATAAAACGCATCGCTGTGCCAGCTAAAGGTGACAAAGGAAGACTGGTTTAACAGAGACAAGACTTAACTCGACGTCGATATGAAGGTAATGTCAATAATAACATAAAATACAGTTATGGTCTGAGTGAGCTACCTGCTCAGGTTTGTTCATTTGAAATTTCTGGTGGTAACGTAGCACCAAATTAAAGCACTAAGTAAAACATGAATGTCACGCGCTTATTTGGTCAAAAAATGAAAGTTACTTCCGTGTCCGTCAAAGCTACCTTAGCTTCCTACTGAGCTCCTACTGGAAACACGAGGTAGGATAAGAGTGCTTTAATTATGGCTGTTTCGAACAGTTAATAATCAACATTTACTCGCCCCCGACAATCACTGACAAGCACCGAGTTTCCTGCGGTCCATCCAAAAAAGACAGCTGTACGGAACACAATGATTTTGCTTACTGTACCCAATGAGCAGCTCGCCTCCATATATTCATTCATTCATTCATTCCTTCATTATATATCCATTCATTCATCTATTATCAACTCTACAGGAACAACTCTAGGTGCCAATCCATCATAGGGCACGCACACATTCACACACTAAGGGCTGCTTTAGAGGCACCAATTAACCTAACACACGTCTTTGGAATGTGAGAGGAAACCAGATTACCCATTAGATTAGATCCTGCAAACTTCTAGGTTGCGGAAGCTGATATCCTGGTCCCGTAAATACTTGATCTCCACAACTCCACAGCAAAGGCAAGATTGGAGGACAAAAAAAAAACACTGACATGAGAAATTAAGCTAGATGTGATTTCCAACTCTTTTGTTCATTAAATAGCCATCAGATTTTCACTTCATAAATTGTTTGGGTTTTGTAATGTGAGTAAGTAGTAAAATCTTCTGTAAGCAGAGGCTGTACTCCTTATTAGCTTCTTGATTTTGTTACATCACATCTATCCGTTATCTTGTACACCATATAGATGCACTTTGTATGAATAATAAGTGTAGGCATAACTTTGTGTGAATAATGAGTCTCTATTATATCTGATGTAACTGCGGTTGTCATATGTTAAAATATTTATTCCGTTAAATGTGGTTGATTAATCATTGTTAGCTTGGTCCTCTTTTAACCATTCTCCAGCAAAATGGCACTATGCTTTCTGGCCACTGTTTTAGGTACATTTAGGTTGGCTCCCCTTTTACCTCCAGAACTGCCTTAATTATTTTGGGATTTATCAAGGTGGTGGAAACATTCCTCACAAGTTGTGGTCTTAATTCTCCTTAGAGATGGTTGTTGGTGTGAATATCCCACTAGTTCAGCACTTTCTGAAAGTTGTGAAAGTCACTTAAGTCACCTGCAACCTCTTACCAGAACTTTGAGCAGGTTGTCTTGACCATTTACCATGCAGAAATGCATTGACTTGAGCGTGTTTTTATATATATATATCTAAATTAAATATTTAGTAACGTTAATTTCATCAGGTCTTCTCGTTTCTGCGTCTGCACTGCAACTCGTTTTGGCTTCACTGTCAGAGGACTGCCAAGGTATCACGATTACCAGAAACATAATTTTTTTTTGCATACTATTCATATTATGCAGTGCTGCATAAAGTGTGCCAGTTTGTTCATGCGTCTGAATTTGATGCTATTACCAGTTTGGTTTCCTATAGGCTAGTTAGTGGTCTGTGTAGTATGTAGCATGAATGGAATAATGGAAAGGGGTTTATGTTGGACAAAACCCAAATGCAAATAATGCTTTAAATGGTTATTGAATTAAATGCATTAAATTTGGCAGCCTTAATTGTAGCATACAATTTATCAGACACCCTCTATTCCCCTTTCCTTACTAGAACGTTACCTTCACTGAAGGGCAGCATGGTGGCTCAGTGGGTAGCACCTCTGCCCCGCAGCAAGAAGGTCCCAGGTTCAATCCCAGGTTGGAGCAGCCTGGGTCCTTTCTGTGTGGAGTCTGCATGTCCTCCCCGTGTCTGCGTGCGTTTACTCAGGTTTCCTCCCACGGCGCAGTGATTAGTGTATATATGACCAGTCTTAAGATGAACTTGTGTATGGATATAACCTTGTGTGTGTAGCTAAGATGGCCACTGATGCTGAAAACGACATTAAATAAACAAACAAACAAACCTTCACTAAAAAATATATTATTTTACTCGTACATTCACAACATAGCATTAACATTGGCGGGTTATCACCTTGCTTATGTAGTGTTAAATATTAGTGTATCTGGCACCAAGGAATGTGCCAAATACTGGTCATTAAAACATGTGGGCTGTTCATTAAAATGATGGTGGGCTGTGTAGGTACCAATCAACCATTTACCTCTTTTCAATCAGTTTCTGACAACAAATTTTTTTAGGTGGCAGGATCAATATAAGTCCAGCACTGACACTGGGACGTTTAAAACCCCTGGTATTCTGCAGTGTCACTATTGAGAATATTCCACCTTCCATGTAGTAGCTCTGTTTTGACTGCTAAACAGGTAGTCAGGCTTATGAATGTGCATAGTGACAGATGGGCTGTAGGCAGTAATTGTATGCAAAACTCTCCTCGAAAATAGATGTTGTTCATGAAAAGGTCAGTAAGTGTAATGCAACATGAATATAAACCTCATGAACCGGTAACTACTTGGAGCTTCTGTAACTTCCTAGTAGGATATTATGGTGTGTTGCAAAGAGAATTGTATCTTTTTAATGCTCAAAACAATATAGGCAATTGCAAGTGCCATACCCGATCTTTGTATACTGCTGTTGGTAAATCATGATGCTTTATTGCCATGTCTTTTTTCATGTGTGTGATAAGGTGGTGAGCAGTGCAGAAGAGATCGCTAAGCTCTACCTTGAGCACAGCCGTTTCCCATCCCTGAGCAGCGCTGAAGTGGGGCCGGTCATCACGTCTCAATATGGGGGAAAGTACAGCAACATCTCCACAGGTGTGCTTTTTTGTTACTATAGACCATGGAAAACCAACATATCCTTGCTAAACATTGTTTTGCTCAAACATTTCATTTACATTTAACTGAAGAATCCCATTATCGGCAAGGACCCAAAGGTACAGGACTTAAAACACATATCCCCATGACCTCATGACAGCATTGTTTATAACTGCTCCTGCCAGGTAAATGGCCCAGGCGTTTGTGCATGCGTTAGAATAATGAAAACATTTTCCCCACTTAAATTGTTAACTTAAAGTAAAAACAAGTGGTCAATGTAAGAATCTACACAAAATAGACATAAAATAAAAACTTGAACACAACACGCACTTCATTTTAGACCAACACCAAAACTGTCCGTACTCTAACCAGAAGTCCAGGAAGTCCACAAATAGGGTTACAGGTGTGTTTGCATTTTTGGTCTGTGGCCTAGCTATTGCACTGCTCCCTTTGTTTTAAATACATTAAAAATGAATAGCATATCTAATGTACTTGTGGGTTATACTCATGTTTTATATATATGCTATTGACAGAGCTTCTGTGTTCTGAAGAATTGAGAGACTACAGACTCATAATAAGGCTGATAAATATAATACATCTGAGCTGAGGCCTGGTGGTCCTTTAATCTCTCAGTTCTTCAGAACACATTCCCAGTATCTCCTTTACACTCAATTATCAAATGAGTGAAAAGGAGAAATTGTGATTGTGGTCATTACCAACAATTTCTATCTGAGAAATCCAGAAATGATAAACGCAGCTGAGTGCATATTTATTGCCATTGACTCACCGAGAGCAAATGACTATGAAGACTATGAGTGTATTGGGTGTCACACTGAAGACAATGCACTTTTGGTTATTGGAGCAGCATAGAGTATAAATGCGGTATTTTAATGGCTGTTTTTCCACTGTATAAGTGGTGCTTGAAGGTTTGTGAACTGAATAATTTTGTGTATATACAATGCATTTGCAAAGTCTTTTGACTCTTTCTCTTTTTTCACATTTTCACACTCAATAACCCATAATGAATTAGTGAAAACATATTTTTAAACATTTTTGCAAGTTATTACATTGAAATACATATTTAGATCCTTTACTTAGTACTTAGTTGAAGCATCTTTGGCATCAATTACAGATTCCAGTCTTCTTAGGCATGATCCCATGAGATTTGTACTCCTGGGTGTATTTGGGGATTTCCTGCCAATGTTCTCTGCAGATTTTTCAAGCTCTGTCAGGTTAGATGCGATCGTCGGTGGACAGCCCATTTCAGGTCTCTCCAGAGATGTTCAAATGAGTTTAAGTCAGGGCTCTGGCTGGGCGACTCAAGACCATGTCCAGACATCTCTAAACCACTACTGCAATGTCTTTGCTGTGTGCTTATTGTCTTTGTCTTGTTTAAAGGGAACGTTTGGCCCAGTCTGAAGTCCCAAGTGCTCTTTATCAGATCTTTGTACTTCCCCTCAACCCTGACCTATCTCTCTGTCCCAGTCCCTGAAAAACACCCCACAGCATGATGCTGCCACTTCATTATAGTGAGCTTTTTAAAATTCTAGTCTACTAGACAGAGGGAAAATTCTGTTGCATTCAAGAAATAAGAGCAAGATATCTGCAATATCTACAAGCCATTTAGCAATTAATTACAACTTTTGTGTAAGCTTCGTAAGTAAAGTCCAGATCACCTGCTGCTGTGATTGAGAAAACCGTTGGTCTGCCATGTTTGAAAACATGTGCTGGGTATGGCTCTGTCCCATAGCAGGTCTCAAAGCAGTCTGTCCAAAATCAGTGATCAATGGAGATTCAAGGTGAACGCCTTCTTCTGCGCCTGACCATATGTAAAAGTGTTCCAATAGTCAGAAGCAAAGAGAGATTCCAGCAGCAAAATCTGAATCAAACTCTATCCTAAATTGCTAATTTGCACAAGGTTACGTGTGTGTGTGTGTGTGTGTGTGTGTGTGTGTGTGTGTGTGTGTGTGTGTGTGTTCGTTCGTGTGTGTGTGTGTGTTCAGAGAGAAAACAACTACTTTTCTTCTCATTGTTTCATTATGGTTTGTGGTGGTATGGTCATAGAAGGTCCAGGGTTCAAATCCCACCTCTGCCACAGTCCCTGAGAAAGACCCTTAACCCAAAATTGCTTGGCTTGTAAGACTATATTAATTATAAGTCATTCTGGATAGGGCTATATGCTAAATGACAAAAATGTAAATGTAAAAATGCAATGTTGCCATCGTAATGCTGATCTATTTTAGCTCAAGGTGAGCCTGATATTTCATACTAATTTTAACTTCTTGTTCCCCTCAATGCCTTCAAGATCCAGCTGTATTAGATCAGCTCTAAGCCATGTTTTTGCTTCATAGTGCTTCACATGGAGCTTGTATGATATCTCAGATGGCCTATGTTGATATGCAGCATACAATATTAATCTTTGCTGCTTACTAATAAGCTCTATTTATTTTCCAGAGTGGACTCAGCAGGATCTTGAGAGGAATGAGAATGTTAAGTTTTGCAGGCAATACATTGTGTTCCACGACAACAAATCGATAGTCTACTCCGGACCCTCTGGCAACTGTACAGAGATCAAGGGAGAGTAGGTTTCCAAGTTAACCTTTTTTAACTTGAGTTTCTATGTAATGTGCAGAATTCTACCAAAACCAATGACATTTCAGTCAGCAATTGCCCTAACTTCTGCTTTATGGTTATGTGCAGGCTGCTGAGCCAGGACTCTCCCTCTGGAGAGATGAAAGCTGTAGTGCGGGAGTGCTCCATCAAAGGAGAGGATAAACAGTTTCTTGAGGTGCGGTAAAGGTTATAACAAAATATATTCAATCTCTTTATCATAACCCATATGTAAACTTTTTTTTTGCCTTTAACACAATCAATGGTTTCAGATCTGGCATAAGAACAGTAAGATAAAAAGCCTCAACTTGACTGCACTGAAGAAGCATGGAAAGGTGTATGCAGATGGTAAGATCTCCACACTTATGTTAAATAGTTATCATGGAATTTGGACATTCATTCTCGTCACATTATGTAGTAATTTATATAATGAGTATTTAATATTATTGAATATAATAAGTTATTTATAATCAAATGAATGTTTTCACTACATCTTATATGGTTGTAACAATACATCATTCTGCATACGATTCGATTTACAATACTGACTTCACAATTCAATTTTCTCAAAATTATTGATTTTTTATTTGATAAGAGAAGTTCCTTTTTAATTTCTGAATTGTACGAATGGAAAACAATGCTATTTTTTTAATGAACACCTTCATCATATCAAATAACAAAGTGAAAACATTCCATTCTATTTTTGAAGAATAATCATGAAAATACTGTTGTATACATTGTAATGCACATTTATTGTATAAAGATTTTACCAATAAAATCTTTAACCCCCATGCAATCAAAAGAATTACAGATAGTGAAACAGATAGTGTATACATTGGTGTTGACTATCATGAACTATTGCTGTCCATGATTTGTTCTTCTCACAAACAATGAGTTTGTTTTTATATGCATATGATTTAACTCATGTAAAAAGTCGACTTGTGTCAGATGATCTGATATCTTTTTAAGATTTCTTGTTTCCTGTCTACACTGCTCACAAAAATTAGGGGATATTTCAAAATGAATATTAAGAAATTGAAGCATTTGAAAAGAAGCATTTGACTTGCTTGTTTATTTCATTAAACAAGATCATCAGAAAAGCAAATGAAAAGTCAAAGAAAGTTGTTCAGTTACGCAAATGAGAAGCAAACTCAAGTCATGTTGGCCTAACATGTTTACTAAAGACTAAATGTTTACCTACCAAGGAAGAACAACCCACAAACCTACCCAAACGCTCACTAATTGGTGACGGCCACGAAGACAAGCCTGTCTGTACTATGCTAACCAAACTGACAGAAACACACTAAAAATTGTAACACTGGTTTTAGTAGGTATGCATCAAACACATTGTTAATCCTTGTTCACTGGCTAAAGTGCCTACAATGCACTTTTTTTTTAGAAACTGCTGATCTGCTGGGATTTCCGCACACAGCCATATCTATGGTTTACAGACAATGGTCTCAAAAATATGGAGGATGAAATTCAGGATAAAATGCCTTACTGATTCTAGAGGTCAGAGGAGAATGGCCAGACTTGTTTGAGGGTTTCGATCCTGTCAGATAAGAACAGTTAAATAAGGCTGCAATTCACAGAGACTCACCAAAGCTTTACAGTAGAAAATTGGAAAAATGTTGCCTGGTCTGTGGAGTCTCTAATGATTTCTGCTGTGACATTCAGATGGTAGCGTCAGAATTTGACAATAAACGTGAAAGCATAATCAAAAGCCTTGTATCAACGGTTCAAGCTGCTGCTGGTGGTGTAATGGTGTGGGGATATTCTGATTGCCTCCAGATCTCAATCCAACAGAGCACATTTGAGATGTTGTGGAACTTGAGAGTCGCATCATGAATGTGCAGCTATCATGGCAATATGGACAAAAGGATTCTTTCCAGCACCTTGTTGTCACAATTTAGTAAGGCAGTTAGGTTTCCAACTCGGTACTAGTAAGGTGTACCTAATGAAGTGGCCGGTGAGAACATATGAGAGGAAATATTATTCAATAAATATTTAAGATGATCAATTCCAGTTGCTTGGTGGGCATGTCGATTAAGCGGAAAGTAATGAATGGATGGATGAATGGAATTCAAAGATGTGTATTGAATAGGTTTATTACTGGTTTGACGTTCAGAAGTTTTGATTAGGTTTTTAAAATCTTATTAAGTAATCATTCTTTCGTTCAATCGTTGAAGATATGCGCTTAATATGACTGCTATATAATCAGTTGATTGTGATAGGGTTATTAGTGTCTCTATTAACAAACTCCATGTGAATTTTGGAGGTTCAGCATGTTTATTTACTGTGGGACTGTGTCATTAGTTTTTTTTTTTCTTCCATTTGTAGATCAGTTTGGATGTTTGGTGTGGTCTCACTCCGAGACCCATCTCCTGTATGTGGCAGAGAAGAAGCGGTCCAAGGCAGAGTCCTATTTTCAGGTCCTACACCTAATATGAAATGGATTATCTATGTGGTTAATCGATAAACGTTAATGTTTTTGAAGAATAATCTTTGGAACTCCATTTCCCTTCACCCTTTTGTACACCTGCATGATAACAGTCGGTGCCTGAGTCTAACTTGCTTGGTGATGAGGAGGAGACATTGAAGCCTGAGAAAAAAGAAGATACTGTTAAGGTAAAACAAACACTACTGTGCAGTTTATCTAACTTTTAATCAATATCGTATTATTTACATGTGTTTTTATTTTTTGTTTTTGTATTTTCTAGGGTGATCAGTTTGTGTACTATGAGGAATGGGGTGAAGATCTGGTCAGTAAGAGTGCACCAGTGCTCTGTGTCTTGGACATTGAGAGCAGCAATGTGTCCGTCTTGGAGGGTGTACCAGACAATATATCTCCAGGACAGGTAGGTTTTTTTGTTGTTGTGTGCATGTGTGTCTGTGCGTGTGTCTGTGCGTGTGTCTGTGCGTGTGTCTGTGTATTGGGGTGGGAATCTCTAGGCACCTCACGATTCGATTTTATATAATTACGTTTCAGAGGGCTATTATCGATGCATGTCCATTCGTTTTTTTTCTATACAGAGTGCTTTTTCTTTTCCTTGAAACAAATCCAGGATTAATTAAATTCCAATTTTTCAACAAAACAAACGGAAGCGATTTAGCATATTCCAAAAACTATATAAATAAATACTCAAATAAATATCTGCCCTTTTATATAAATAAATGAGGTCAACATTTCTGAGCATAGAATCAAAATCCTGCGGATCAAACAAATCAATTAAATGACATAGAACACAAATTCAGCTTTGCAGAGTAAGAAAAACTAATTAGCATCTGCAGAAAGAAGAGTCAAAATACTGAATTACTTCTTGTAAATAACGGCACTGAACATAGAACATAGGACGCAATAAAATAATATCAACGAGGGACAGTGCAAATGAGCTTATCACACATACAGACTGCTCAGGCGACCAAACCCAGCCTATCACACACTCCTCATCACTGTGCTTCTGATCACACACACCTGTTCCTTATTAGTTCTCTCCTTTATATTTCCTTATATAACCTTAGTTCTCTGCTAAGTCTCGTGACTATCACCTCATTTCTAAGCGTTTTATACTGTTGTGGATTATCGCCGACTTACCAAGCTTCCGACCTGTATTTCTGCCTTCCTTATTGTATTACATGTGCAGTATTAATATTTCCAGGTGACTTTTGTCCCCACCAGGACCTTGTCCTCTCAGTTGACAAGGCTAGTATCTCCTACTCTGTCGTGGCTCGCAACCTAGGAGTGACTATGGACAGCCAACTGTCCTTTTTTTCCCTCTCGTTCGTGTCGCTTCCTTCTTTACAACATCAGAAGGATCTGTCCATTTCTTTCCACAGAGGCCACACAGATTCTGGTTCAGTCACTTGTCAGCTTAAGACTGGACTACTGTAACTCTCTCATAGCAGGGCTTCCTCTGACCACTATCCGATCCTTACAGCTGATCCCCCAAGTTCACACACACTACACCACTGCTCCGATCTCTCCACTGGCTCCCTATCGCCGCTCGTATCAGATTTAAGACTCTGAAGCTTGCTTACAAAGCTAAAAATGGACCTGCACCCTCCTACGTTGCAGCACTTGCAGCACAACCCGCACTGCACGTTGCTTACTCAGGCCATCTAGCACTGCTTGACTGGTCCCCCCGTCTCTGAGGGGAAAAGGAAGGCACTCATCTAGACTCTTCTCTGTTTTGACTCCTAAGTGGTGGAATGAACTTCCCCTCAATGGTCGGAACAGCTGAGTCTCTGGCTATCTTTAAACACCGTTTGAAGACCCATTTATTCCGCACTTAACTCAACTAAACCCCCACCCTTGTCTTTCTATCTCTTAAAAAAACACACAACCTTTACAGTTTCAGAAGTGTATTCTTGTATGATTCCTTATTATTAAGAATGGATTATGTTACTTTTGTAACACTTTTGTAAGTCGCTCTGGGTAAGGGCATCTGCTGAATATTATAAATGTAAGTGTAAATGTAAATCTAACACACCTGCTCCCCCATTCACACTTATGACCTTGTGAAACTAATGAGGATAATGAGTCAAATGGTACCGAAAAGGCTTGTACTGCGCCTGTGTTGACAGTGGTTTAAAAATTAATGGCTGTATGTTGAGTTATTTTGATGGCACAGCAAATTTATACTGTTATACAAGCTATAGACTGACTGCATTGCGTTGCATCAAAGTGTCATATCTTTAGTGTTGTCCCATAAAAAGATATAATAAAATAGTTATAATAATGTGAGGGGTGCATTCATGTTTGTGAGATACTGCTGTCACTTTAAGCCAATCCCACAATGAGCTTTTCTTAGTACGTTCCATTCATGTGTCTGTAGCTTTAAATGACAATAAGAATGAGAGAGGACTGTCAGCGGACACCCTAGGTTGTCCAATAAATTGTATTACATTTGACTTTTAATATGCTGTCGGATTCCAGTGTAGCCAATTTCATGTGTGACTTGCCTGTAGTCATAGGGTTTGGTGTCTGATTCACATTGCTCATACTCTGGTACTGTGGCACTCATACTCTCGGACTCTGGTGTGGTCTGTGGTAACCTAGCAGTTAAGATACTGGACTGTGGACCTGATGGTCCAGGGTTCAAATCCCAGCTCTGCCAAAGTTGGGTCCTCAAGCAAGGCCCTTAACCCATGATTGCTTGAATTGTTAGACTGTATCAGTTGATAGTCACTCTGGATAAGAGCGTCTGCTAAATACCGTAAATGTAAATGTAAAATGGTGAGGGTTGACCGATGAGGGGTGGTGCCCCTTAATGTAATGTCACAATTAGGGAGAATCTGAAACGGCTTGTAGAAGCATATGATCCCTGAAAATAAAATATTTTTCACTGACAGAAAAGTGGATGTTTTTTCTTTATGCGTTTAAATGGAAATACAAAGGCAGCCAACAAGTACTGGACTGTGGTAGCCTAGCGGTTAAGGTACTGGACTCTGGACTAGAAGGTCTAGGGTTCAAATCGCATATCTGCCAAGTTGCCACAGTTGGGTCCTTGAGCAAGACCCTTAACCCACCATTGCTCTGATTGTAAGACTGTACGAGTTGTAAGTCGCTCTGGATAAGGGTGTCTGCTAAATGCTGGAAATGTAATGTAAAAGTAAGTTTTGCATGCCATGTCCCCTTTAAACATTTAAATAGAGTGCAAACTGTATGTCTCTTCTTGGCAGAGAAAAGTGCAACACCTAAAACTGTACATGCACAACATAGACCATAATATAGTTTCTGCTTATTCAAGTAGTTCATTAAATCAAAATGAATCAGATTACATTAAGTAAAAAAATTAATCATGAGAGTGTGACATAAACAACATTTATGGAAGTTATAATGCACATTCTAAACCTTTATAGTTGACTACTATAGATGACTACATGTTTAGCCTAAATTGGATGGAATGAAAATACAGACTTCTATTTCTATTATAATTTCTTATTTGTTAATAATTTAAAAAAATGTTATTACCTCAGTTATTAAATGACACTTGATTTGATGTCTGTAATGATTATCTTGGTGTTTTGAAATAAACTTTAATTTATGTACATTACCAGAGTGTTTTCAAGCAGTAATGCTAGAATGACTCATGTTTAACTGAAACACTGATATAGCTGAATTGGTAGTAATCTCAAGTGCAGTTTAAAGCTGCTGGATTTGCTGTCCTCATTATGTAAATGCTCATCCAATTCTTACATAATGTTCTGTGCTAGACAATGTTTTTTTTATTGTAAATGACATTTAAATGCAGAGCAGACACTCTGTTTGATCTGTGATTCAGAGGACAGTTCTTTTTTCACCATTAGGGCCCTTTTCAATAATCTGTTTATGCTGTCCCTGCACAGATAATGCTTGAAAATAACACACACTGACATTGGATTAAATAAGGGAGATGGACAGACAGTGCTTTTGTCTGTCTACTGTTCACCTCTCTGTCATGAATACACTGTGTAAAAGATTGCTCAAGATAATTTGTGTAGGTCAATTCGGTTAAATCAACAGATGATTAAATTGTTATTTAATATGGCATATTTCTGCAAGTTTCTTGTCGCCAATATACCAGTTGTTATCTTTCTTTCTTCCTTCCAAGTCTTCAAAATATTATTTTACTGTTTCAGAGAACAGCATGTTGAAGTTGAGATTGACCCACAGGTTTTCACTTCCAAAACTGATGATGGACGTTCTTTCCAAGAGCTAAAATATCAACCTGATACAACCTTGATCCAGTTCTGCACAGTAGTCATTGAGTTCATCCTTACTCCTTTACTAGACAACAAACCCCACCCCCATTGTGTAACCAGGACGGCAGATCATTGGGTGTAGTCTGCCAATGCTTCAGTACATCTACAACAGTAGGGTAACAAAGTGAGCTGGCACAATAACTGTGGAACCCTCTCATCATGGTGATAACTTCTTTCAGCCACTTCCCTCTGGTAGAAGATATGGGACCATTAAAACCAGCACAACCTGACATGCTAACAGCTTTTCCCTTAGAACTGTTGCGCTTATCAACCATAGTGGTGACCTCACATCTTAAAAAAAAAACAACCTACTTGTTGCATTACAGTGTACTTTGCAACTACTCTGTAACACTGTGCCTTTACACAATGTATATTTCTACTAATGGACAGTGCATTTGAACTGCATACCAAAACTTGATTATTCCTTGTTAAATTATCATACTTATTTTCTATTTTCTATTTTACGCTGTAAATAGCGTGTACTGTCTGTTTAGTACATGTCATACATGTGTGCACTCACCAGTATCTTTTTGAAAGGGGAACCTTCGGGTTATATGACACTCAAAACATACTTTGAACCGGCACCATGCCAATACTTCAAAAAAACTGATTTTCAAAAAATATTTTTTTACATTGTACTTTAAATGCAAAATGTGCACATGTGACATTTGAGTTCTTTTACTGGCTATAATTTGTAAGTTTCTTAAATAAAAAAAAGCTCCTCCTAAAAATTCTACTTATTTTAACTGGTGTCATGTGGCATGTGAAATCTGTTGCCTGTCTATATCATTTAGCTTCAGTAACACAGTTATACTAGCGACCCTGAATCCCCCTTAACTCTATCCCTGTTTTTCTCTCATAGAACATGTCCTTTAGGCCATTCATGCATGCCTATTGATCCCCTAACATAGGGGAATCACCAAACACTGTGTATACTTTACTGCTTCCAGTGTAAAATGATGGTCATATAGTTTACGATAATACTGTGAAAAACAGATTTATGCATAAATTTATGAATCAGACAGCCAAAGCCAATTATATTTTCCACAATTATTTCAAAATTGTTATTTGAGTCATGTTGAAATCATTTGGTTTGTTATATTTTATCACCCCAGGATAATTATTAGTGTTATTCCAATAAAAATGTTCATGACAGGCCCTGCTTTCTGAATATATAGTTTCTGGAAACGATTTTGGGTATCCAATATTGGATAGTCTTGCTGGAAGGGCCCTGTCTTCTTTCTGTACATATATTTAAAATTATCTTACTCTCAGTAATGCCCACATAATGGAGTACTAGTACTAGTACTAGTACTAGGGAGTTTCTGACCGAATCTACTGTCAGTTATCTGTGGATTGATCTGTGGAATTTTCCCCCTTACATGTAAAATTGTATTTCTTATAGCTTGTTGTACTTATTCTTTTACTGCCAAACTGTAAAGTTTTGGATGAACAAGCATTGCATAATAATCAACTAATAAATCTAACAAAAGTTGTGGTTCCTTATAGATAGGATGAAAGAACAATGTAAGAAGAGGTAAGAAGCTTTTTAGGAATGGACTAATTTCCAGATCAGCATATGTAGCGTGTTAGCTGTTCAGATAGTGAGTTATATCCCACTTGTTATAGTGACAAGTCTCATAGGATTTCAAGTGTATAGGTTGATTGCTTAATTGAAATTGCACCAAAATCAGTTTGCACAACCGTATAATATGTATTATACAAATAAATAATAGGAAAACTGTGCTGCAGCTGCATATGTAATGCTCACAGCTTGTGCACCTGTTCTCAAACTCCATGTTTCATTAGAGAGAGAGCACTACACAAACAACTAACATTAACCGAAGACTAACACATAACATGCAAGACATGGAACAATACATGAAGCAAGAGCTAGAGTCCACAAACCAGACATGGAACATAATGGACTGTGCCAAGAAACCAGGGGTGTGTGAAGGCAACAGACACAGAAATAAACAGAAAAAGGTGTATTCATAGAAAAGGCACAGCTGGCTGTAACTGCTCAGCCTGTTGTCAGAGGAGAGCCATGTAGGATGATGTTGTTCTTCACCACACACCATCTGGTCGAACACTAAATCAAAAATTTCATGTATTTGTTGTCTATGTTTTCTAAATGATGAGGTTGTTTTCTTACAAAATAAAAAAAAACATGCATTGATCAGGCCTTTGGAAAACACTATATGTGTTTTTGCAATTTATTTTACAGTTGTCTTACATTTTAGACATCCCTGTTAAAATACCTATAGTACAATTTTAATACTATAAAGATATATAATTATCTTAATAAATTAACAAATTATATTATTGATTGTGGAATGACAGAATTATCTAGAATCTTCTGCTGTCAGCTGTTGCATGAGCAGCAAGTTAAAAAAAATGGTCAGACTGTGGTAGTTTCGCGGTTAAGGTACTGGACTCTGGACCAGAAGGTCCAGGGTTCAAATCCCACCTCTGCCAAGTTGCCACAGTTGGGTC
>JAUZST010002894.1:0-17604 GCA_034779995.1 Parotocinclus haroldoi
CAGCCCTGCTCGTTTGATACTGTCCAGATTCCAGAAAGTACATCTTGGCAAAGTATTACTGTAGCTAAGTTTGGCAAGCTCCACCTTCCAGTATGGCCCATGACTCTTCTACAAATGATTCAAAGTAGACCAAGGCCTCCATATTGACAGAAGAACCACAGAGTGCAATATACACATTGTGTGAGGGGGATCTGGTGACTGAGGAAACAATACTCCTGGTCACAGTGAAGTATAAAGGTCACAGGAGGCCAGTGAGGGAAATCGCTAGGCGTACTCGTATTGCTTCCTTTTTTCTGTTATCCCAGTGTTGGGTGTCGTCCTGCAGGAGGCCGGGGTCAGACCTTCTGCTTCACTGTTGCCAAGTCATCCCTCAAACAAGGCTAAGTGAGAGTAACAATGTGTCTTTATCACTGCTCCTCTGATTCAATTAAATTGACATTAGGAACAGCTGTGGGTATGTACAATCTAGCAACAATCCTCCAGATCTATTGACGTTCAGACACGGTATCTATCGCAATATTACGATTTCCTGTTTTAGCTCTATCCAATAACAGAGATGCATCAAAATAAAAAGAGATGCATTAAAATAAACATGTAGATCTTGATGCAGGTTTTTGTACAGGGTTTAACAACCATGCAATAATCCAAATTGTAATAGGAAATAAAGATATTGCTTTTAACTCCCGATATTGAGCCCGTGAACAGCTTGTAAAATTACACTGCATTAACTACAGTACTAGCATATGTAGAATCTACATTATGGGCTCTGTTGCAATTTTCTCCGCCAAAAGTTTGTACTCTGCTTATAGGTTTCAAATGTTTCAAAGGTGATATTGCATTACCTGTCCCATGGCTCATTCCCCCTTGGTTGTGTGCAGCCAGCGATGTAAGTTTGTTCATGTTTATGCACCATGCGTGTTCTACATTGTGTGATTGTTAATGTGTACACTGTCACGTACAGTATTTGAACAGTTCCATAAGGATTTCATGACTGAAATGCGGCAAGTGAAAAACACGCCCATGAGTAACCGTAGAACCACGTTGTTGTGTATTTCCTGCAGGGAGTGGTGTGAACCACAGTTTAGGCCTCCCCAAATGCCAGCACATGTACTCATCTCACTTTGACATCTTACATTTATGTAAAGCCCTTGTCGGAAGCAGCCCGGGTCCTACGCTTCAAGAGCTGGTTAGCGCACAGCATTGAGCCCCATTTGTTTATCATCAGTGTTCGTCTCCGATCTCTGGCCCAGCCTGACATTAACCTTTTTTCAGTCAAAAAAATGTGGTCGTTTTTAAAATGAACGTATTCAGCCCCCATATCATCTGCGTCTGAAATTTCTGTGCATCACTAGAGAAAAATCAAAGGGTTAAAGCACTATTTACAGGCCCAGTCAAGTTTGTACAAACCTACCAAAAATCCGAGTTCTCTTTTGTACAGCCATTTTCCACTTAAAGGCAAACCTTAAATAAACATATATTTTTGCATATTTGCATGCTCAAGTTTAGATCCGTGCTACGCATCAACACAAAGGTTTTTAGTTGGCGGAAAAATGAATAGCTGTAAATGTAAAAAGTGAATGTACGTGTCAAATTGCTCCAAGAGCGATTGCAAAGTGACAACAGGAGCCAGATGTACTATCTATGCATTTAATTTCATACTGCTCACTAAATTAGATGAAATATTCCTAAATATCCCCAAATTTTTGTGAGCAGTGTATATTATCTTCAAAACCTTCCTCTTCCTTAGTCCTACCACCTGAGATTATTTTTATTCTACTATGTGGCAGGGTAGAGTAGATACCAAATTACCGATATGTGTGTTTTAACAATTAATAACGTGGCCAAAACCTTTTTTAAAAAGTAAGCTAAGAAGCATCAGTCCATATAAGAAACTATGGTCAATCGTACAGTATAATGGCTAAAATATAGTTGTCAAAGTATCAACTAGTGTTGTGGCCAAACCCATTAAACATGACAATGAAGATTAACCCAGGAAAGAATGACCACATGCTACTTTAGCTGCTGATGACAAGCATATATTTGAGTCATTAGCTTAGGAGAACCACAGGTAAGAGCTGAGATAAATGATTAATGCAGGAAACACACCAACATCAAACAGTTAATATTCCTTTACTCTCAAGGCCTTTGTGCGACTAGACGGTGAATACAATAGCTAGACAAACAAAAAAGAGAATCCACTAAAGCCAAAAGACCCAAGCTTTGGATTGGTACCTTACTTTAACACCCATACATTTTGTTTTCTAGTGAATAAACAGAACAACAAAAAGAAGAGTACCTGATGATACCTACAATAATCAGGAAGTCAGAACATGGTGGTAATGCAAGATAAAGATATCAGTCAAGTATCATATCAGCCCAATGTTTAAGGTTCTACAGAAGGATCAAGATGGTTGTTCCAATCTCAGTGCTGCCTGTCTGGCTATAATGCAACGCTTTCCCATATATGAATAAATGCAAACTACATTTTGCAAGCAAAGCATGTACCTGAATTTCTTAAGCGAATCAATTCCAGCACCAACTGAGCAAAAACATGTGTAAAGTTCCAACCATCAGGACCACCTAGGGAACGTTCCAGGCAATGTTATACTTGAGTTACTCCAGTTTAGAAATATCAACCTCCATTGGATCACTTTTAACGTAGCCTGGCAGGTCTCTTGTAATTAGGGCTGCAACTAACGATTATTTTAATAATCGATTAATCGGTCGATTCTTTTTTTTTTTCTTTTCAATTAATCGATGAATCGGATATTTCAAAAACATTTTCCATGTCTTTAATCAGAAATAGAGCATTGAATAACAGAGAAAATAAGTGCCAACAATAATTATATAATAAGAGATTAAATTAAATAAGCATCCGTTCAAGTCGTTCTTATTTTTTTTTTTTTCCAGTGTTTATGAAGCACCACAGGTGACGTAAGCGGATATGTAAACGCGAGCAAGACATAAATCGATAATTAAATTCATTGCCAACACTTTTAATAACCGATTTGTATCGACTTTATCGATTCGTCGTTGCAGCCCTACTTGTAATAATCACAGACTTTCAACCTGAATCATGGCCTCATGGTATTCAAAATGTGCAACCATGCGACTGCTTTACTGTTGGAATTTTAAACATGCAAACAAGACAGATACGTCAGATCACTTGCAGACAATAGTGAGACTTGTTTTATCTTGCTGTAACTTCTGTGGAAAACAGTGAAATGTTTAAACAAAAAGTCATTTCTATATACAGAACAAAATACTTCTAACTGCAACAAGCATTCAGATCCCGTTTGTTCAAACTGGACGTCCTCCGTGCAGAAGCCAGAAATTTTTCATAAGAGTGCTGACCCGAGATAAGCTTCTGCCTTTGCACGTCAAAATGAATACTAATCCTTTCTAAATAACAGTGATTAATGAGTACTTCTCGTAGAACCTCTAGGAGCCCTTCTGCAAATCTGCTTTCCAAATCAACGCATTGAGCATACAGACAGCTGAAGCCTCTGCCATGAATCAGAGAGGGTTATGCCTCTACGCTGTCCTTATCACTTCCATCAGCCTGTGCTCAGCTTAGTCTAATAACCTTTTCCTGGCATATGTTAGAAAAGAGAAAGAAAAATCCACCTGTCTGTACTGAAGGAAAACAAAAGATCTCATTAAAGATATCAGTGAAGGCAAGTTCTTTACTGTGGAAGCAAGAAGACGGAAGACTTACGGAACGAGATGCAGAAACCAACAGAGATGGAGCTTTAAATGACTAAAAGAGAGATAGGGCAGACAAGCAGAGACTATAGATATTGTATAGTGATTACCACCTCCAGTGAGTCGGCATGTCATCGCCAGTGAGGCAGAATGAGACCAGTTTGATCCCACCATGGAAAAAAAAAGACAAAGAGAGACCAACCGCTATGACTGGCTTTCCAACTTCCAGACATAGACAGATAAACCCAGCAGTTACAGAGGGCCAGACGAAAGTGAATGCTCTAAATGACCTGGAACCAAATGACGTCCACATGAACATCAGCCTGCAACACGTGACACCTTTAACCCTTTTGCCCTAACTGGCAAAATGTGTTGGGCTCCCTGATTTACGCTGAAATTACAATACGATAACCCCATCATACCTTGTATGGATCTATGTATACTGTATATCAGTCTAGCCAACCGTTATCATGCTTTGAACACTTACAATAGCCTATTTTACAACGAAGTGTTAAATATCTCATGTAATTTTTGAATAATGTCTTAAAAGTGAAATACTAATGGTGCTGAGGGTGCTGCTATTTAGCTTAGTCAGCTAAAAATGTATAATGAGCTCGTGAAGCCGAAATCCCAAACCAAACCATCGTAATCGGGGGGGGGCACCAGCATGTGGCACTAACAATAAAGGGGACAGGATGTGACAAGTTTTGAGTCTTGGTCGTGCCTGGGTAGCCGTTCCACATACATAATTGTTCGTGTGTAAAAGTGGGAAGAGTATGAACGCCCTGCGGTGGTCAAGGGGGTCCAATCAGTCGGTCAAGACGGCGACAAAAATGGCAGACGGGTACGGCGGAAGTGGCACGTTCCTCCATGTGACGTTAGCAGTCTGCCTTGTTATTAGTCCATCACCTGCTGGTGAATGGAAAGCAGTGGAATGTTTCAGTTACTTGCCCTGAACAACTGTCCCCGCTCACATTGCGTCTAAATGTTCTGGGTCTGAGTACGCCTTTGTCATCAGGCCAGACTTGCACAGCACAATGGACTCCACGGTTACACTTACTTTGTAGTGTATGCTGACACAAAACCCTCTTCTACAACTTTTAGACTGATTATGAAAAGCATTTTTAGCTATGAGTGCTTCACAAAAAAGAGGATTTAAATGGAGGAAGCTGACGCCATGTTCTGTACTCAGGCATGGTTAGGCATGACACTAAGTCACACTGCATGTGTTCTGTGCCCGAGTTCAACTGAACCATGTCCAAACCCACCTCTACAAGCACGTCTGAGCATGGTTCTGTTGGATTGATCACACTAGTTGGACTGTGGTAGCCTAGCGGTTAAAGTAATGGACTCTGGACCAGAAGGTACAGGGTTCGAATCCCGCTGTTACAGTTTGGTCCTTGAACAAGACCATTAACCCACAACTGTTTTAATTGTATCAGTTGTAAGTCGCTCTGGATAAGAGCGTCTCCTAAGTGCCGTAAATGTAAATGTAGTTTAATGCGCCACACTCTGGGGTTCAGAAGTGCCCAAGCTTGGTACAGATCACCTAGCGTGTAAACACGCTGACACACTTGCCCACCAGCCCAGGTTTTATTTGTACCTTCATTTGTACCAAATTAGGGTTGAAAGTTTCAAGAGTAAACAAAATATTTCAAGCAGTTACAACTACCAAATGTCTTTCCCACACCGTACCATGGCGGGCCTGTCCCAAACAGTGCTTTGCATTTCAGGGGACATACCACGCTCATTTTTGTGAGCAGTATATTTGCAATATGTGCAAAATTTGAGCTACTTGTGCTCTCCACATCACAGCTATCAGAGAGCGGTCCCTACTGCAGACTGTGGCGATGTAGCGGTCAACACGCTACCCAAAAATTCCGAGCTAAACTTGTTCTTGAAAACGGTTTGCTAAATGACTAACGGCATACACACACTACGCCAGGTTGCTTTGTACCGTGCTAAACCATGACTGTCTCCGCTACCCCCTCCCCCCTCCCCCGCTGGCCCATGCTCACAGTGCTTTGTTCCTGGCCCAGGCATGCTTACATCATTGCAATGCTACTTTAAAGATGCGTTTGCACAGCACAATGGACTTCACGGTTGTAATCCTTTTTGGATTTTTTAGCAAACTCGTTTTGTGTGCATCGCCTGTTCAACCTACCGCACCTGGTCACTGTACAGCGCGATCACGCCAGTCAAACGAACCCCATTTTGGGGATCAAACAGACACAGGCACGGTACAGATCACCTGGAGTGGCAACGCACTAAATGCACGAACTCGCATACAAAGAAAATCAAATATTAAACACATCATTACATCCGAGTATCAGTTGTTCAAATACGATCCGCATCTCGTCCCTGTAACGCACCCATGTATGCACGGTACACAGAAAGGGCTGAATTAACTGAAGCAGCTCTAACTAGAGTCAGTGTGCTAAATCTGTCTGTCAAAATGACCTGCCTTTAGTAGACACAACCGATTTAGACAACAAATGACTCAGCCAGCAGTGAAACTAATGCAATCGTTAAATGACTTAATCACTCATTCATCATCAGTCAAGCTGCTGCTGACCTGTGAGTAATTGCAAAACCGACCAAAATTCTCAAAGTTAGAAACACTGGAAATAGTTACAGGCTGCTGCCTGTTCCTATAGGGATAATAACGCATCTAACACGATTCTGCCATTAATGTGAAGTCATTTATCCATTAAAGCAGAACCACAGAATGAGGAATAAATATTCAGCACTATAAAAAGGTAAAGTGCATAGTGGATGGTACACTGTACCTTATGAAACAGCTTTCTATTTTGGTCATAGGAGATTTATATTGTTGCCGTGTAATTTACTGGCAAAGGCGGGCATCCGCTGCTCAAAACACTTGAGTGTCATCCACTAATATCCTGTGTGGCCAGAAACAAATATATCCTCAAGAAACCCCAAATTAGGCCAAATTAACACTCCTGCATGTCTGACGGTAGATATTTTTAAGGTTGATATATTAAGAAATGACTATTAACTACTATGACTATTATGAGTATTAACAATTATAGTACACGAACTACCAAACTGTGACCTTACATGGTGTAAACACTGCCACAGAAAAGCAGTGAGCAGGACTAATTGAATGTACTTAAGTAACATTTGAAAGTATTTCTACGGCCTACTTTTTACTCTCACTCCACTGAAAAGTTAAAAATGTGCTTTCTACTCCAAAAGAGGAAATAAAAGCTACAGTTGATCATAGAATATTGAGAGTCTTGATGATGATCGACCCTCTGCCCATTTTCAAGGGGGAAGCTTATACATGGGCCCCTTACATACTGCTCACAAAAATTAGGGGATATTTCTAAATTTATGCAAGTATTTGAGAAAACATTAATTAAACCGCAGACTGGCCGATCATGAACGCTCGTCTAAAGGCAACCCTTGCACATTTGGCAAGGAAAAAATGGCAAACGACAGGAAACAAATAGCTATTTTTTCCCCTGTAGAATTTCAAAGAACAGTAAATTAATTGTACAGATCAGCTGGATGAAAACAATAATAGTGAAAACATAAAACCTGCAATAGCAGGGAGGCAAAAGTTAATGGGTTTGTTGGTAACTGCTGCCACGCAGTTATGTTTAGGCTAATTGGCATTGTGTGTGTGGGTGCACGTGCAACTAATATTGGCATGTAGCCTTTACACTTTTACATTCAGCACCCATATACTATTCTCCTACCATGACAATACATGATAACTGTACTCAAGAAGAGGAGTATAGAAGGAAGCAATAGCAGAAATGTAACTTTGGAATCAGGCTACATCAATGAACAAAACATGTTTATATGTATTTTTGTACTTCTGCTTAAGCAGAAGCGTTGAGGCCTTTTACTGATGAAAGAACAATTAGCAGTTCCTGTACTTTTACTAAAATACAGGACCTCTGTACTGCATCCACAACTGCTGAGGTTGGAAGCCTCAATGGAACATAATTGGTACTTTGGAAAGTGAACATAGCGCACCTATTCAAGACAAATAATTGGATCCTAGGGACCATTTGTTATGCGTGAGTGTACACTCATTGTTTGTACCTTGGGGAACAAGTGTACCTGGAAAGAATAATACACGTTTGGAAAAGAGAGGGCATAAAGAAGAGAAAGTCTCACGCTACTTTTTTTTTTTTTAAGAATAGTAATGGGCATTTTATTGGGATGCATCTTCAAAAGTACCCACTCAAGTTAATGTAACTAAGGACTTTGGTCCATAACTCGCCTCTGCATCCACAAACACTATGCAGAACAGTTTTCTCACCATTTCATGTAGAGATTTCTAACTGAAACCAGTCAGGACTTGAGCACACAACTTCCATACTTCCAGTGCAGGTAATTAGGCACTAAATGACCACTTTGTTCTTCATACAGAACAGTGACAGCTATAAATAATGTTAACAAAGACAAAAATGAAATAGAACGCAAGAAAGCATTTGCAATATGCTAAATGACACATTGTTAGACTAAATCAAAATCCCCAAATCTATCAGCATTTTATTATTAGCCCACATTTATTCCCGGCTGTTGCCAGATAGGCTTCCTGCCCAATTGTTCTGTTTAATACCTACCAAATTTGGAAAAAATGAATGTCTCTGGGCATGTGGGTAGATAATTTCGTTTAAATTTAATCTAATTACTGTTTGGAAAACTTTACTAAATTGAGCTTTTAAACACATGTGATTACAAGGAAAGCATTCAATCCACTCAGGAAGACCTTAACAAAAGTTAAAGATTAGTGAGACTCCAACAGCTTATAATAACATTAACACTAACTAGGGAATGTAGTATTATATTCAGTTGGACACTGAACAACATGAAACCTAAATTTTGTATACATATAAATATAAAAATTACATAATTAAATTAGGGTCTTACCTCTGGTTTTGAAATTAATCCTATTGACCGTTTAATGAATGAATCTGTTTTAGCTCACCAACTCCCACTGTCTTTAATATTTCTCACTGTTTCTAATACTACTTTAATATCTCCTTAACCAGACCTTAAAAAGTGCTAGTTTACTTTTATTGAGCAATGTTAGCATTTCACAAACTCATTTCCCAATCCCAAATACCAAAGTGATACCAAGTATCGTCAATTATCCAAACCCATTAACACATGAAGATTTTTCTTCTCTATTTTTTTTCTCCATAAACACAGTGAAATATGAATGCATTAGTATAAAACAGCCACTCAAATGACCAAGACTGCACAGCAGCAAACTATAAACATATGTTGTATGTATGCAATTATCCTACAGAATTACGACTTAACAAATCTATTAATGTGATTACAGCACCAGGGTGGGTGTCAATTTTAGGTTATGCTGCACAGCTGACAGAGTGGAGTCATATTATTTTTATAGTTCATTTTTACCGAAGGTTGAAACAGCTTAAACAATAGCCTATCCTAGCCTAGCTAAATGTTAAGGATATCAAGAAGTCTTTTATACGTCCTAGCAATACACAAAATACAGTCTGCATAGGGAGGGTAAAATCACCATGGATTACACAATCTGTAGAGTACAGGAGCCAAAAACTCGATGTGAAATCTAACCAAAGCTGTTTTTCATCACCAGGCTTCCAGATCAGATGCAAAGATCTCGGGTCATCTCACATTGCATAAAATCACCTCACAACAGAGCTATGTCTCAAGATAGATGGAAATATTGGTGCTGAGCATGCATTTGGATTGATGTCAGATTTTTGTAAAATGTGCTTGCGGCTCAGTCCTGGGGGAGTGGGGGGAGTGGACGTGTGTTTCTGAACCACACAGTGCTTTGTTAGGGTGTGAAATCCATTCTGGCATCTATAGCATCCTGGTACGTAGCATGTATGGAGGGGCTGAGTCTTGATTGCTTATCTTCAATCAGTCTGTCCTTGAATATACATCTACCAGGCTACATAGATACGTTATACAGTATATACCAAATACACAACAGAGGGATAGTTACCAAAGATAGTAAAGTACTAAAGTGCATATAGCCAGGTCACACACATGCATATGACAGCTTGTTACATATCTATTTAGAAGCAAGTAGATTCTCTAAAAACACTACAGCATCTGGATAGCAGACTTCCAGTGTTTGAGACTGTTTGATAAAAAAAAATAATCAACTGTTGAACAATAATATAGTAGACCATCAAGACTGTCTACATAAATGCTTTAACTGTCTCTATAACAAATCAAAGGTCAGAAGGCGGGAACAACCCTTTGCAGGGTGCCAATCCCTCATAGGGCACTCACACTGACTACTTTAGCGTACTCGGTTAACCTAAAGAAAGTCTATTTATCGTATGAGAACTCCGGAGTACCTGGAGTAAACCCACGTGGACACAGAGGACATGCAGACACCACACAAAAAGGACCCAGACTGATCCTCCTGGGCTCAAACCCAGGTGACCATGCTATCCACCAAGCCAACCTGAAGATAGATTCACCAACACAGCCTACATGTACACTAAATAAAATCATGAGAAGATTGAGAAACATAATTCCACATAATATCTTCTGCCTTGTCCATTTTTCTTAACAGCCGAGTTAGTTGGTAATCTGCCACACCTGATGTCACCCATCACTAGCCTCATAAGCTCTTAAACAGATCCAGCTAACTACCGACAGAGATCTAGAATACGCACTCTTGAGATTCCCAGTCTAAACAAGCGGAAAAATCTGCTCCAAAAAGATAATATATCATGCAGCGGTGGCTGCCAGAAACCACATTGCTGGTGTTCTGCAGCTATTCGGAAGTATATAAGACCCTAAAGGCACAGCACATTGCCATTTTTCTATAAGCGATTAAGAGAATAGGTCACTAATTTATAACTACAGATAATTTGGCCAGAAGAAAGGGATCTGGAAGGTCCTAACGCCTCTTCAAGCCGAGGGGTGGGGGGAGTCATCCAGAAGGTTATCTAGTGCAGGTTTTCTGTCTGGAATTCATTTTTTTAATATCTAAAAATATAAACCTCATGGCAGAATGTGGTTTCAGGGAGAAAATGAAATGTTTGATTCAGAGTGGTTGGACAGAGTTGCGCTCACTGATGAATCACAATTTGTGCTGCATGGTGAAGAGATAGATCTCTTAAGATCTGACGAGAAACAACACAATACAGCTCAACTACCACTAAGCATGGGGTTAGAGGTGTCATTGTTTGGGAAGCTTTTTCAGCTGCTCGTTCTGGATGGGCTGCTTCACCGTAAAAATAACAATTAATGCTCCGCAGTAGAGGAACATGGACGTGGCTTGAGAACAGGTCCATCAGACATGTACAGAATATTTGGTCTCGGCCTAAACACAAACGAACTAGGAAAGTGTCTTCAACTAATCATCAATTGTTTTAAGATATTACCATTAAGTGGAGCAACACTAACCCCCCTAACTATATACTATATGCAAACTCCATACGGGCGGAGTCCAAAGTCTGGATTGAAGCAGGCCTTTCCACATGTGCCACCATGCCAAGCCTATAAAACAAGATTTGCATTACAAAAGGTGTCATTCCCTCGAATCGTGGCCTCAAAGCCCTCCATCGGAAAAATCGCAATAACATCTTGTGTCGCGGCAAACATGACGGGACATGGTGAAAATATAATTAATAAACTAAACAGCTCACAAACATTAGCTTATATGTTATTATATCAATATATAATATATTTTGTGAGCAGTATATTAAAATATAATACATGCGTATTGTTGAAGTACTGCAACATAATCTGATTTCAGAATGCCATTTTAAGAGAAGAGAAACACTTTTAAGGCGGTATAAAAAAAAAATGGTAATCAGTTGGACAGCTGTAATCGGCACACACCTGCTGTCTATTAAATCCACCTAAAACAGATAAGACTTGAAATGTCTACAAGTAACACACTGAGACCCCAATCTCTGAAATAAGAAAGCAAGAATGAATCACGGCCGCTGCTAAGGCAGAGATGGGATTAAAATGGAAAGCATCGCTTCACTGATAGCCATTGATTAACACCTGAGTGCCAATATAACCTTTACTATAATCTATTCAGTTAATTACATTCACAAAAGAAAGGAACGGTGGTTGAAAAAAAAAAAAAAAAGACTACTGAGGTCTTTGTTAACACGCTTGGGTTCATGTAAGGACAGAGCACCTCAAGACGTGATCCGTGAACCTAACCTTATTTTTTTCATGCAGAAAATAGGAGCAAAAACGCTCAGAAGTGGTGACAGATGTGACAGGGGTTAAAATGGGAAGCTCATCATTCTGTGGTACCACTCCAGAGCCAGTAGTGTGGGTAGGAAGACCTTCAAATGCTTCGGTTAATTGATTACATTAAAAAAAGAGACTGTGGGGTGTAAATAAGTTAACCAGTGTATTTTTGTAAACATGAGCTTGTATAAAAACAGGCTACAACATGCCTGTGTAAGCACCAATCACAGCATGGGGAATACACAAACAATCAAATTCAATAGTTCATATTAAAGCTAGCATAGAATTGATATAACTGTTTAAATCTGAAAACAAACCGTGTCTGATAAACATACTGGAAATAAGTCTTAATTAAAGAGCATATACAGCACGTGTATCACACAGTATGTACACCAATAAGTACATGTTGTCTGTTTCACGTATAACAAAACATGTGAATCGAGCCATGTGGCAGCTCTTGGTTTGACAAAGAATTAATTTGGAATTAAAAGCCTGTTTCTGTCCAGCACGTTAAACATTAGGAATAAATCCTGGTAAATGCATGTGAATAGGGAATGGATAATGCTAAAATGCACCTCCCTGATTTACATATAAGAAAGGTTGAGCCTGAATGAATAATTAAATGAAGT
Source organism: Parotocinclus haroldoi (assembly GCA_034779995.1). Lineage (NCBI taxonomy): Eukaryota > Metazoa > Chordata > Actinopteri > Siluriformes > Loricariidae > Parotocinclus > Parotocinclus haroldoi. The sequence continues at coordinate 12,549 of JAUZST010002894.1, forward strand.
GTAATTAATAAGATAAAGGAATTGACCTTAGATACAAGTTAGCGTATAGAATATAACGTTACATTGCAGGAAGAGCACATAAATCATATAGAGTAGGAATATAGCAGATATCCTAGTCTAGGATATTGTAGCACTCCAGGGTGTTTGGGGTGGTTTATCCTGAGTGTAAATGTTTAAAGAAATCCGGAAAAATAAGAGAGAATGAGGTTTAAATGCGGAATAAAACGCAAACCATTTAAGGTCCTATGGAAAGACGCAGATCTGCGTAAACGTGAGCCTGTGAATCTATCACTGGGCACAGTCCGAATGTCAGCGATAACCGCTAAGAAAAGCAGCAAAGAGAAACAGTTGAAATGTTTCTTCGGACACCCAGTCAATTAACAAACGCGCATCTTTGCATTATCGGTGACCAAACGGAGATGTTATCGCGTCCTTTGTTCAGAACGGAGCGGCGCCTAACCGGCTATTAAGCTCGTTTAACACGTTTATACACGGAGAGGTTCAGCCCACGCTGCCACTCCAGACAAGCATCCGTGCTGAATGCGGGGCAACTAAGAAACGCTTAAATAAAATAAATACAAATCCCGTCTGACTGTAAACAAACGCGTATCAGGTGGCATCAGTGGGAAAACACTGTATATATGCGATGGAGTGTGCGTATGAGTGCGCGTGTAAAACAGCAGCCCTACGTTCCTCATCTCCCACCTACCTGTACTCAAAGTGCAACAGTTAGATCCAACGTTTTAGCTTCAAACCCCTTCTACGGGCATGCAGTCGGTCTTCCTTGTAAGAATATTCCTGGTTCACTAATCAGAATAAGCGGACTCGCGGAAAACGGGGCGCACACAATCACAGTCCCGCCGCAAATCTCACAACCGGAGAAAAGCGTCTTGCTTTCTTCAGAACCGCGCACACGGCGTTTACTCGCCCTTTAAATGGAGTCAACCACCTATAATAGAGGGGCGCACTGTTATAGACGTGATCAAAAGATCACTAAAACGGCGGGTTTCAGAATACGATCAACGTTATGAAGAATACATACGTACGGCTTAGCAAATTTTGATTAAAAAGTATTAGGTTCTTTCACGTTCATAGTTTTATGCTGGCAGTATTTAAAAAAAACTCCCCTTTTAGACCGAATGGTTTAAGCCCGCCCCTCTCCTAGTATTTTTCAACCAACCCAGATGTTGCTTTGAGAAGGCTGTAGTGTGTGGTGGAGATGACATGTTTGTATATCAATGTGGGGACCAAATATAATGTCATGGCAATGTTTTTTGTGAAGACATTTTGCTGGTCCCCACGGGAAAACGGCGTTTTTATTTACAGAAATTGCAACCTTCTTTAAAAAACAAACAAACAAAAGACTCAGTAAATATTTGATTTAGGCTACTGGTTTTAAGGCTGTTTTTTAGGTGTAGGAGTAGTATGAAATAGCTACAGTAATCATTATGTCAATGGAAAGTCCCCACCAGAATATATATTGTGAGGACCTAATTTTGCTAGGTTATATTGTGGGCACGTGCAGGGACAGGTCCTCACAAGTAAACCATTGGCTGTTCTAGGGCATCTGAAGTGGTGGGGCAGGCTGGGGTTAGTGACTATGCTAGAGGGACAAATTACTTTCTACCTAAATGTGTATTGCAACCATTAGAAGGATTAATTAATTAACTCATTTCTCATTTAGGGGGACTGTAGGAGCTGGAGCACTGGTCCCAGTCCTCCCCCATATTCACACCTAAAGCAAACAAACTTCTACAACTGCGGTTAAAATTGAGGGTGGTAAAGGTTAAGACTATGTGTAATAAAAATAAAAATAAAAATACTCTGTAGGACAGTTGTGTACGTGGAAACTGCTCATAAAGCTAGAAATACGAGAAGATATTAAAATGTGTATGCTCCTACCTACAGAATAGCTATTAATAATAACGTATAAAAATACAGGTTCATTGTAAATGTATATTAATAAATGTTTATTATAAGACGTGACTGTATTATATTCTCACTCAGGTCTCACCAATCTAACTTGTATTTGGGTGCAATTAAATATACATATATGCCTCAAAAGACACAGACATACAATTTGCTCACTTTCTGGTTGGGGACTTCAATTAACATAATAACTACTGTAGCTAAACTAATGCAGTAATTATACTATTGAAGATTATTTTACCCTTTCAGGTATAAAAAAAAGCAACAGTTTCTGTAGAAAAAATAAAATTAAATTAAAAAATAAAATAAAAAAAAACAAATATATATATATACATATATATGAAACTGTTTTGTCTGTTTGTCCTATTTTTTTATTTAGTAATTTTAATTAGTAGCAGCATTAATAGTAGAAGTAGTAGGATTATCATTATAATTTGTTTGTAGTTTGTTTATTAATCTCAGTTGCAAAGTTAATACAGGCGCAACTTGTGAGTGCTGGAGCTCCAGCAGCACCTTCTTTCCCATACTTGTGGTCTCGGTACACAAACATATTAGGTGTTTACATTTTATTAGTCACATATTACATCCACACATTTTTCTTTTATTAGTGTAATTTCTATATTTCAAAAAGCAGTTGAATAGGCTTTGAGGGTTTTATTATTCAGCGGTGTCTCCGCATGCAATTGAAAACGACATTTAGAAACACAGCGTTCAGGGCTCAGAGAGTTCTTTAAAGCATATTTATAGAGAATAGACTAGACCGCGAGATGTGCCCTGTGCTGCCTGGCCGTAATGAACTTTGATGTAATCTACAAGCAAAGAGCGGAGCAATCTACTTAGTCAAATCATGCAGCCCAGTAAATGGCTGTTTAGGGAAAATGACACTCTGCAGTAAACAAACGTAAATTCAGCTGGCGTAAATAAACAGAGAATAATGATGAAGGGTCTGCGCTTGCACTGAGTTCAATCTAAAGTACTAATAGGCATTAGAATGAGCTGTCTAATACACAGCATGCAGCTTCATGCTGATAAATCCCTGTTAGATGAATTTCCACACCAAGATGAGTCTATATAGTAACCTAAATGTGATAAGTAAGCTCTAAAACGTCAAAGGGCAAAATTAAATGACTATTGCAGCGTTTTGGATCAAGTCTCTACCACCCCATCAGTAACATGTATGATTTCCTACCAATTAAAAAATCCAAACATTTGTTTTTACTGCAAAAACTATTTAGGTAGAACTCTCTAATGGAAATCTAAGAGCAATTGGTGGCAGCAGTAAAATCATTTATAAGGAAAATGCCCCCAAGAAGCAAGAAGGTTTTGGGAATGCTCGCTTGACAGACAACCACAGGGACCTAGGTTTGAATCTCGGGGAGGCATATAGGCCACAGTGGCAATTACGGAGTGTGACTTAAGTAATAGCATCTGGAAGTTTCTTTGGGATGCAAAGGTGATCAGGAATGTCCCTTTTGGAAGGGTAACAGCCAAAAAACGTTTTCTGAAGGGGACAGAGTGAAAGGGTAAGATATGATAAAGCTCACAAAGGCCAGAATGAAGTTCTATGATAAAGAGTATTATGGAGTTACAATTTCAAGTGTGAAAATTGGGGCATCTGGCTGTCGACATTATGTTAGTTATGGTTATTATACCAATGGTAAAACAACAAATCTAATTGTGGGCTAAGGCTATTGGACAGTAGACCTCAGACAACCAGAAAGAAGACCTCAACCAGAAAAAGAAGGGTTATAACACAAAAACTCCTTTCTCAGAGGAAATTACATCATCCAGCTTTAAAAATAATACAGTCTTACCATCCAAGCAACTGGCAGAGGTGGGATTTGAATCATGGACTTTCAGGTCTGTAGTCCAGTACCTTAACCACTAAGCCACCACACTCCCCAACTATCCAACTCCAGAATTACAGTATATCCTGCCACATGCACTGCTATAAAAGGAGGGCTGTAGACCAGTGAGTGCCAAAGCTCTCTGCCAACGCCATCTACACCTCAATCTTTTCTAGTGTTCATGCAGTTATGGAGCCTCCAGCCGAGTTTTTCTACCCCCACGTTAGACAAGGCCATGTTTGACAAGCGTTGTTTGGCAGCAAGGTGGTGGACCTGGTTAGGAAAATCGCCTCACACCTCTAGAGATTCTTGTTTCAAACCCAACCTTGGACTGTGTGAAATCCTTGTGCCCGTGTAATTATTTAATTTCACATGGATGCCACAGAACCCTGTGTGATAAACGGAGGATGTCACTTGACCAGTTTAGCCACGGAAAGTTCAACATGTGTCAGATGTCTTATCTTTACTCCACCCAAGTGGAATAAACTCCTCTTGGCTGTTTCAGTGGCTTACTTCAAAAGGCAAATGTTGACGGACATTACATTTGCAAGTTTAAATAAAAAAGTGTTGTAAAGATTTATTGTAATAAGTATGTGACTTTTGCAGCATTTCACAAGCACCCTTATCCCCATCAACCTAAAACTGATATAGGTGGGCCTTGTTCAAAAAAGCAACAATGGTCTTATCAAAGAGCTGGGACTTAAACCCTGGATCACCAGGATCACAAGGATCAATAGTTCAGGGCATTAACTGCTCCAGTGAAATAGATCTGACTAATAACAACTCATGTTCTTAGTCAGATGCTGTTTTGAGGATGTATGTTATTTGTGCCAGCATAAGGAAATGGCTGCTAAAGACAACACAAAGCAGAAACGCTGCAGTAAATCTTTGCATTCCCATGTCTGTTTAATCCTAAAACGTTTGTTGTTTTAGTGTAATGGTTGTAGTTCCATTGTGAGTTTTGCGTAAACAAGTTCCCATGCTTTTTTCAGTTCATCAGAGATCCAGTGGCTAGAGATTATGATAAAAGCACTGGAGTATTGCTTTAAGACTCCAGGCGGCAAAGGGACAAAACAGTGTTTGGCATCACTGGTCGTTTCAGTCTTGCTCTCTAATCCACCCAGTTTTGAGTTTGGCATGTCCATCAGCTTCTGCTCTCTCTCTCTCTCGCTCTCTCTCTCTCTCTCTCTCTCTCTCTCTCTCTCTCTCTCTCTCCCTCCCTCTCTGTAATTGTGTGCATCTGTCATTGAAGCCACTCGTGGCTCTGCGGTCCGCGTCGG